>VMDR010006408.1:0-45716 GCA_007922815.1 Macrotus californicus | reverse complement strand
GATTCTTATTCCCTGTACCTTCCCCCCTCTAATATTCAGGTTTCTGATACCTATTGAAAATATAGTAGTAATTGGCTGAAAATGTATAAAGTCTATCTTTTAATTTTTTAATTAAACTTTTTTCCAAGGTAGTACTTTTTCAGGATATAGAAGTGTCTCTTCCACCCTATCCTGCAGCCTCCCAGTCCCCCTCCCCAGAAGCAACAATGTTTCATTCATATATAAGTATATGCATACACATTAATTCCCCGCTCACAAATGGTAGCACACTTTGCCATATCTTGCTTTTTTCCCTTAACAAGTTATCTAGGAAATACTTCTCTCTATCCATGTGAGCTTGCTCCAGTCTTTTTGGTGGTTACCCTTTAGGCAGGACAATAGTTCTCCTGTTTTCCCAGTTGCCACTGTACCTTATAATCTCACGCCCATCCAGCTGCACTCCTTCATGATTCCTGCCTGGCCCCTTTGGAATCTGAGTTTGCAGACTCTGGCACAGGTGAAGGACAGAGCACACCTCCTTCTCAGCCATAGCGCACTCAGCCCTTATTGTTCTCTGATTCTTGTAGTTTCCAGACTTCCCGGCAGAGGGAGACACCACTCCACTTCCAAAAGACCACCAAAGGGGGTCTTCCCAGGGACATTACAATCTTAAACTATCTGGGTAAGAGATGCTACCTGCCCAGACACAAAGATCCCTTAGCTGGACTGGAATCCCCATCAGGCCTCCCTTTCTTCTGTTTCTATCTCCACCCCACCCCCTCCCCGAATTTCCCCTGCTTTGACTGAGCCCCATGCTCTCTGAGTGCCCCCTCCACTCCTTGCAGGGATTGGCCCCTTTTGAATAGGAGTAGGGGGAGGCCTTATCCCAGTCTAGTGCCTGGAATTGAGAAATTGCCTGAAGGAGTCACATAAAGAAAGCCATGTAGCTGGGTGAACATTCCTGCCTGTTCTCCCTGCCCCCAGCAGACAGCCCCCAGCAGAGGCCTGACCTCCAAACCCCCTTTCCCTGTCCTGCACTCCACCCTTCTGATAGTACCCTCTCCTTGGCCTGGTTTCTGCAGACCTCCCCCTCACCCCCATGGTGGTGTTGGGGGTCGCCTGGAGTCCAGCTGGTGGCCAGCACAGAGCCACCCTTTCCTGGCCCTGCCCCTCCCCATGACCCCAATCCTCCGCCAGCCACTCAAAGGCGCCTTGTTCTACATCCAGCCCCCAGACAAAAGTCTCTCTGTCTAAAAAGGCGGAATTGGGGGGGAGGGTGCACCCCAACAGGGACCATGTGGGGGCCTGCACAGACCCCAGCCGGAAGGAATGCCATGAGGCGGAGGAGGGGCAGGAGAGAGAGAAGGGAAGGGAAAGGAGCCATGCACAGTGCAGTGGGCCTGTCCAGAGTGGGAAGCAGCCCTCCATCCCAAGGCCCACTGTGAAGTCCCAGGCTCCTAGCACTTTTGGGAAGGGCCTGAGCTAGGAGGGTCTGGCCTGGTGCTCAGGAGCTAGTTCCAGTCTCTCTAGGGCAAGACGGACATGACAGGGCAGGGGTCATGGTCTCAGGCATAACAGCTCCACCCTCACTTTAGGACCTTGGTCATGTCAGCACCTTCTGTTGACCCTCAAACCAAGTCAACAGCAACAAGTGGCCTGGAAGAGGATATTAGATCTCCCATAATTGCACCAATGCCTCCTCCAAGCACAACACACAATCTAAGTAAAAGAAGTTAGGATATTACATCCCTGGATAGCCCTCTCCCACTGTTCCACCAGACTGCCAGATGCTGGGACTTCTTCCTTCTAGGTCCTTTTCTAAGGGGCAGGAGAGCCCCCATTGGAGGAAGCCCTCTTCTCTAATGCCAGGCATGAGGGGTGCGTTCCAGCCCATCTTCTTCTCACTGCACCTCACCTGAGGCTGCTGTGACCTTGGACCCCAGAGAGCTTCCTGTCACTAGTGGGATTGGCGGCAGAAGCTGTCTCTTTAAGAGCAGGAATGGGATGAGAGCCCCTGTGCTTTAGGGAGTCTGACTTGTTTTCTACCTGCCCAGCTTTGCCCAGGTTTGCTTAGGGCGTGGTAACTGCCAATAAAGGTAGGGCTCAGGCGGAACCTGGAACCTCCACACGGTCTGGGGAGCCACACAGGTGAGAGCTGGGGCCCTCTCCCTCCACTATCTCTTTTAAAGACCCTAGAACCTTACCCCTTCAAGGTCCTTTTCTGGGGAGTGGGCAGGAGGTTAGTGAAAGCCCCTGATGAGATTCCCCCTCCTATCATTCTTTTAGGGGCTGGGTGAGCCAGCTGGGGTGGGGGTATGTCCACAGGTGGAACAGGGGTATCTGGGTAAACAGAAGTGGGTTGGGTTTACCTGGGTGAATGGGGGTATCTAAGTGGACCATAGGTGGTTGGGGGTATCAGCAGATGGAGGGTGATTGGATAGACTCAGAGTATCTAGGAGTGGGGTCCTATGGATCTCAGAATAGGTGGTTCCTGAGGATCTGTAAAATGAGGAGTTGATTTCAGGGACATGAGGAGTCATTCTGCCTGCCTGAAAGGCCTGGCCACCATCATGGAGGAACAGAAGGGAGAGCAGAGGGCAGGTGGCAGGGACAGGAGAGGAAAGGGGTGGGCAGAGCCTCCTCCTGCAAGCCGTCTTCCTCTACAAGTCTCACACCAACTGTTGGGTTGGAGCAGCTCAGGGCCTCTTCCAACAAGAGCCTGACAGGAAAAGAGGAGAGCAGACCAGCTCCCAGCAGCCTGCCCCGCAGGGAGAGCCAGGCTGGGAATGTCATGTAGGGGCTGGAGCACAGCTGAGCCCGCCATCAGTCTCCCTGGAGCTGGGGGTGCTGGGTGATGCCTCAGAGAGTGAGTAACAAAGGCCTCCCAGTGGGCAGGGGACTTGGAGGATCCCAGGGAAAGAGGCTTAAGAGCTGAAACTCTGAGTTTCAGATAACAGAGTATAGTGCATTAAGCTTAGTTTGCAGAGGTTACTGAGTTGCGACAGCAATGTGAGCTAGTAATCATAGTGCCAACTTCATCAAGCTGGGAAGATTATTCGTGTAAAGAAGTGCACAGAGCTGAGACCAGCGCCTGCCGTGGGTTGAACACTCAATGAGCCCAAGCTCTGTTACTAGTACTAGTACAGTCACAGGGTGACAAAGCCTCGCGAGGTAGCTTTCAACAACAGCAGAGCTTCTACAGACCTGAGCCCAGAGCCTTTGGGCTATTGGGCTCACACACCCAGTCCAGACTTCCCCTAAACTTTGTGTGTTTCTAAATACCTTCGTAATGCTCCCCCAAACTACAGGTCCTCTTCCTGAAACAGAAAGCAACTTGGGTGGGTGTTTCATGGAGGGAACAGAGAGAGAGGTAGGGGGATGTTATCTCCACCTATGGACAGGGGTCCCTATAAGGACACAACAGGGACTGTCAAATGAGCTTTTTTTTTAAGATTTATTTAAAGATTTTATTTACTTTTAGAGAGAGGGGAAAGGAGAGAGAAAGAGAGGGAAAGAAACATTGATGTGCCAGAGAAACATTGATTGGCTACCTCTCACATGCCCCCAGTCAGGGGCCTGGCCTGCAACCCAGGCACCTGCCCTGACTGGGAGTCAAACTGGTGACCTTTTGGTCCACAGGCTGGTGCTCAGTCCACTGAGCCACACCAGCCAGGGTTCAAATGGGCTTTTTATTAGGGTTAGGAAGGCTATTTATTTTCCCATCATTAAAGGGAGTATATAACAGATGACCTCCAGGGCTGTTGGGGATTAAATGAGTGAAGACCCAGCATGGTATTCGGCAGTGCCCAGTGCGGGGTGGATCAGAGTAAGTGCAGGCTCTTGCTAAGGTTATGACAACATATGTTTGTGGCCACGGGGCAGGGGCAGGGAGAGGGCAGGGAGAGTAGGGTCCACAGAGACCAGGTGCTCATCCCAGGCACAGATGATGGTGGAAGGATGGACTAACCCTAGACCAGGCGAGGACAGAGGGGTCCTCTTCATGCTGGGCGGGGCTCCCTGGGGAAGGAGGAAGAGTTTGTTGCCAGGAGGAGCTCAGCAGGGGCTGGATTAGGAACGGTGCCTGGAACTGGGGTAGAAACAGAACCAGGTACTGGGGAGGGATGGGCAGAGGTGGGGCAGAAACGGAGGCCAAGGGTAAGGGTGGCACAAAAGATGGGGCTGGGGCTGCAGCCAGGCTACTTCTTCTCCAAGTCTGCCCTCTCACCACCCCAGCCTTGTGCTCTCTGCCCCACATCCTTTCCTGAGCAGCCCGAGGTCTGCAAAGTCCAGGCAAGGCAGGCAGGCTCCAAGCTGTCTATAGGAGACACTCCCAGGAACCAGGCCTCCTGCCACCTGGCTTCTAACACCCCATTTCCCAAAACACCCGGAGGCCCTGAGAGTCCTTCCTGAGTCAGGGGCAGCTGCTGTGGAGACAGGCCCAGTTTAAATCCCACTTCTGGCAAGGTACCTATCAGAGCCTCGGTTTCCCAATCTATAAAATGGGGTAAACCGCAGGCAGCTTCCCCCTCATTTGGTTGCCAGGACTTTATATCTCAAGTCTATGTCCAGCGAGTTATTACTGCTGCTCTCTCTGAGTTCTCACCTAGACCCCAGTACACTTTTTAGCTCCTTGTCTCTCAGCCTTTCTGCTCTGGGGTAAACTGTATACCCTGGGTTGGGTGTGGAGGAGGCGGGGATTGGGAACCAGAGGCCCTGATGGCATCCCTGCTAAAGCTGGGCTCTCCCCTGCGCCCCTCCCAGGCCAGCACTCCATCATGCAACAAGTGAGCCTGAGCCTGTTCATCCTCCTGGCAGGTGAGTGCTGTCCCCTGAAATGCCTTTCCCCTGAACCCCTCAGCTGAGTGGCAGGCAAGCCTCACGTGTGTCTCTCTTGTGTTTTCTGCCTCCCCTGTGGGTTGATGACTGTCAGGATAGCACCTCCTTGAGGTAAGAAGTGTCACACTGGTGATTTCAAGAGAACACAAAGACAGGACCTCTCATAGCAGCAGCTAAACTGGCTAGAAAAGTCCAGTCTTGATGTCTCATTGATGAGACCAAGGAAAAGGCCCAGCCTTGTGCTGTGTCTTTCACACCCTCCCTAACACTTTGTTACAAGGGGAAACTGGGAACTTAGAGGTTATGTAACAAGTTACCGGTGCCTCAGTTTTCTTATCTGTAAAAATTAGGGCCATAACAGTACTTACATAAAAGTCACTGTGAGGATTAAACAAGTTGGTATTTGAAAAGCACTTAGAACAGTGCCTGTACAGAGTAAGCACTATTTGTTTGTACTTTAAGTATAATTTAAAATTGTTGATCTCCCTTTAACCAAGAAAGAGCAGAGCTTAGGCCCAGAGCTCGGGTAGCCCACTGCTTCTAGCCAGAATTCAGTCCCAGCCCTTTGCTTTCCTTGTGTTTCTTTTTATGTTACATCAGGTGAAACTGGTATTCTATTTAGGATAGTGACAGAACAATGTATTTTTAAATAGTCTATTTACTTTATAATTAGTAAGCTGCTTTAAAGGAGAGTGGTGAGCCAATGCCAGAACAGACAGAACAAGGAGATGAGCTCTGAGGACCACTGGGCACTGGCACCATCTGTCATGTGGACAAAAACACTCTTTGTTTCTGGAGGAGGCGTGGGTTAGCCAGGTGTCTGGAAACATTTGGCTGAAGGGTGGCCTAAAGCCACCCAGATTAACACCTATTTCAGGAGGCAAAATGCTGGCGTGGCTCTCAGGTGTGGGGCTGAGTGGAAGGAGGGCCCACACTCTGAGAAGGGACATGCTGGGGCAGCTAGTTTGGGGCTGGACCCATGCACCCTCAGGAGACAGGGAACTGTCCATCAGGGGACCTTATCCCTGAGGCCCTGTGGTCCTACCTGACAGTCTCACTGAGGCCAGCACCACCAGCTCCTCTCCTTTCCTGATTCTCCCACCAGCCCTGCCTGCACTGGAGGCCAATGACCCAGAGGGTGAGTCAGACTATACTCTTCACAGTTCCACCTCAAAATTCTCCCCATGAGACCCCTGCATCCCAGCTGTTTTCCTGGATTCATGTTCTTTTTTCTTTCCTTTCAGATAAAAACAGTCCTTTTTACTATGGTAAGAGCTGGTGCTCCTCCCTTTGGTCCTCCTACCCCCACCCCTCATACTATTTTGTGCCAAAGGTCCTACAGAGAGCTGGATGAGGGTCTGATGTGGGTGAAAAGGGGGCAAGAATAGGATTGGACTGAAGTACTGACCAGTAAACACAGTGAATTGAGGGAACAAGATGTGCCAGCTTAATCCTCGGGAAGATTCATGACTATCCAGCAAGGACAGCTTACAAGAATCAAGGACAGATCATAAGAAGCCGTTGCTATGGTTCAAATCAAGTCTTCTGGGAGAGGCGCTCACTTGAGAAAACTTCCTGGAGGAGCTGAGCCATTGGACCCAAATCTTCCTGTGGCCTCCAGATTCCACATGATCTGCTCTGGGCCACCCCTCTGTCCTGGCTCCCCCTCTCCACCTCGCTGCTTCTGCTCAGGCCACAGTGGCCTCTCTGCTGTTGCTCAGACTCAGCGGGCACACTCCCAGCCTCTGGACTTTCATGCCTTCTGACCCTTCTGCCTGGAATACTTTCTTCCACAAGCCCCATGCTGCCCTTCCTCACCTCCTCCCTATGTCTCTGCCCAAGTGGGGCCCCTTAGAGAGGTCTTTCCTGCCCACTTTCCCTAGAAGAGTTGCCATCTGACTTTCTGTTCCCTGGCTCTGTTTATTTGTCTTTAGACCACTCCTCTCCACCTGATCCTACATTAAATCTCTTGTCACTTGCTTGTGTGTTAACTAAATGTGAGCAAAGGAGGGCTGGGGTTTGTTGTCTGCACTGCTGGATCCCCAGCACATCAGATGTACCCAATATATCTTTGTTAAGTGGATGGGAGCTTGAAGAGGGAGGACACCAGCTGGCATTGAGGGCCCTCTCTGGGTTTCTCCTAGACTGGCACAGCCTCCGGGTCGGCGGGCTCATCTGTGCGGGGATTCTGTGCGCCATTGGCATCATCGTCCTCATGAGTGAGTGGAGGAACAGGCAGCGGAGTGGGGCAGGGCAGTGCTGTGGATCCCCTCTCTTGACTGTTCCCCTCTCCTCAACAGGTGGGAAATGCAAATGCAAATTCAGCCAGAAGCCCAGGTGAGATGGATTCTCCGTGTGTGCCTTCTTGTCTCACGCTGGACAGACACCTTTCATGGGTGAAAGAGAGAAATCTTACAGAAAGAGGCCAGGCCTCCAGGCTCTGCCCTGGAGAATCCCTGCCACTAAGACTTCCTAGGTTTATTCTTCAGAGCTGAAGACCCTCAGAGGGTCCCAAAGCTTGAAATGCTTTGGACCTCAGGGTGGTACAACCCTATGATGGAAAAATAGCCCAGAAGCTATGTCAGGGAAAGCTGAGAATCTTCTAGTCCTGAGGGAGAGAACAAATGATGGATATAGATCTTACCACTTTTCTCTTCTCAGCCACCGACCAGGGGACACCCCACCTCTTGTCACTCCAGGTAAGACAGGGAGAGATGGGGCTGAGGGGAACATGGGATGTGAGGTGTGTGTGTGTGTGTGTGTGTGTGTGTGTGTGTGCGCGCGCACGGGTGCTGGGGAGGAAGATCTCCATCCATTCTCATGAGCTGACCCCATCACCTCTCCCAGGCTCCGCCCACAACTGTTGAGGACAGATCCACCAAAGAGCACAGAGGGCCCCTCTCTTTCCCTACGTCCTGGTTCTGCAGGGGAGCCTCTCGCCAGGACCGAGTCTTCTCTTCAGAAAATCCTCTCTTCAGAAAGCCTTGCCAGGCCTCATCTCACTTCTCAATGGAGGGGTCTCTTCGTTAAATTTTTAATCTAAAATTATCTTCTTCCTGCCCGGGCAGTCTTGAGATTCCCTATGTGTGCTTTGGGGTAGGACTTGGGGTGGGGGGCAGAAGGTGGACATGCACTGGAGGCTGTCACAGAAGCTGATAGCTGAATCTCTCTGTTAGGAAAAGCCCAAAGGCCTATTCCTTCGTGACTTGGTGAATGGCATGGGCTCTCTCTGCCTCCATGGTCTTGGGAGCCACATGTGCAATTGAGAATTCTCTAGTATTCAAATAGGGGACATTCTGAGAGTGAAAGGGAGCTGTAACCAGAAGAAATGCTGGGACATTCAGGTGGACACTGGGTGCTCATGTCATGGTAGTTCATACTGTGACATGAGTACACAGATAGCTTATGATTATAATAGTGAGACCTCTATAATCCTTCCACTCACCGCTGAGACCCCACTTTATTACTGAAGACCCTTCCTAACACCCAAATGTCCCTGTGAGACCTTTAAATAATTGTCCATGATAGCGCTCATAATATAGGGTGATAGCCATATGGTGTGAGAACTTCCTATGAGCCTCAAACTCCCTTGAGACTCCAAAAAACCCAGTAAGACCTCCAAATGTTCCCAAGAGCCACCCTTTAAAATGTCTAAAGCCCTTCAAAACACCCCAAGAAGAGACCCACAATAAATGTGACCTGTCCCCTGATAATGTCCTTATATCCCTTGAACATACAGTAAGCCCCCCATAATCATGAACCCACACTTCTCAGACAACTCCGAAGGCTCCCTCCTGGGACCACACCCTCCATAACACTGCTCCTGGGACACTGCCCCCACCCACGGCACTCAGGATGCACTCTCCCAATGATCCCACAACAACGAGTGGGGCGGGTGCACAGCGCATTTATTGAGTTCAGACACCTTCTGCCTTCAACCCTGGCACCCACCGGAAAGGGATACCCGGGACTCTCCACAACAACTCTCGCTTTCCCTCCCGTTCCCCTCCAACAGCAAGAGGAAAACAGGCTGGGTTTCCGCCTTAGCAGCAGGCATGCGCACAAGCAGTAGAGGAAGTTAGCAAGCCCGGCAGGGAAACCTGCCCAGCAACTGATGACGTCATGGAGGCGTGCACTAAAAGCGATTGAGAGATTGAGAGGAAAGTTATCTCCTCCTGAGTACTTTCACAGGGAGCAGGAAGGGTGGTTTGACGGGAGGGGGCTGCCTCCAGACCTCACGGAGCTCTGCACGTTACCCCCACCATGATGCTGGATTCTGGCTCTCATATCAGCCTTGGTGGGGGGCATTTGCAACCCAGGAAAGCTGTTGCTTTAGACTGGGAGGACAGGTCTTGCCTTGAACTTGGCCGGTGGCTAGTATTTCACAAGACCAGCCATAATCCCAAGTGGGGCCAGGAGGTCAATCAAGAGGCTGTCCAGAGGCCTAAGATTTCCCATGCCAACCCCTCACCAGCCATGTCCAGGGTCCCAGCCAGTGTCAGGCACTGAGGTCTAATTCATGAAGCTGGTAGATCTGTGTGGGGCCCTTGAAGCAAGCAGCAAACAGGAAGTGTCTGCCAGCCATGGTGATGTGGGCAAAGGCCCGGGGGGCCACCAAAGCTGGGGGCCCCAACTCCTGCAAAGGTTCTAGGAGCCCCTTGTCAGGATCAAGGTGGAAGACCTGGCTGAAGGCAAAGTCGCTGCCCAGGATAGCCAGCTGGTCCCTGGCGATGAGCAGTGGCTGGAAGACATGAGCACCACGTGACGGAAGTTGCTGAAGCAGGCGAAACATGGAGCCATCCCAGCGCATGACCTGCGAAGTGTGGTGGCAAGTTAGGGCCTGGGACCCAGGATGGCCAGGCCTGCTGGTGGTCCCCTAGGCTTCGGAGGACTTGGAACTGCTTGTAAACAGAGGCCTATGGTCTCCCCCAGTTCCTGCAGCTTTCTTACCTTCATAGATGTCTCCACTCAGCTGCTCAGGTCACATTCTTGGCCCCTTCTGTCTCCCACATACCCCACATAGAATCCATCAGTAATGGAAATCTGTCAGTTTTACCTACTATGATATATTGCTCCAATCTCCTGTGGTTGCTCTCCGACTCAGCTACAGTCATCTCTTCCCTGGTCACCCTATTCCTGTCCCTGTGCGCAAGTCTGCTCCCCACACAGACTCCATGGACATCTGAGTCAGATCAGTGCCTTCTAGGCTCAGACTCTCCCCCTGGCTATACCTTACTCTGAAAAGATAGTGCTGGGGGGCATCAGCCTTGGGGATTCAGAGTGTGGTGGTCAAATGCAATGAGTCAGGGTTACAGAGCCAGAGTTTGGGGGGTGAATTAGAATCTCAGGCCAGTGTCTATGTTGGGGGATGGAGAGTAGTTTAGGGTCCACAGTCCTTGAAGGGTCGGTCTTGAAGTCAGTGTTGGGGTAGGGTCAGATTCAAGGATCAGCACATTAGGTGGGGCTGGAGTTTAAAGATCAGCCCGTGAGCCTGGGTCAGAGTTTAGAGGCCAATGTGCAAGTGGGAGTCCATGCTGAAAGACCAGATCACATTGGGTGGTCAGTGCTAAAAAGGCAGCTCTTGAGTAGGAGTCAGCTGCAGGTCAGGAGCGGCTTGTGGCCTCTGCTGCCCCTCCTACCTGGTTGGGTCCAGCCTTACCATGGAGTCCCCAATGTAGCGTGTCAGGCACAGGAACACATCCCCATTGGCCTGGAAGTGGCGTGTGGCATAGACGTCTTCAGCCTCAGGGATGTCTGTGCGCCTTTCGAAGCGACCCCCAAACCAGTGGAAGAGCACCGGCCGCTGTGAGGCCGAGGCCAACAGCAGATGAGGCCGGCCGTCCAGCTCAAGGACCTCAGCATCTGTGTCCCGGTGCCAGGCATGGAGGCTCTGGTGTGGGTAAAAGCCAGGTCCATCGCGGCACAGCAGTGTGGTGCTGCCTGCCTTGGAGGCATCGACCACCACGAAGCAGGGCTGCCCATCTAGCCACAGGAGCTCAGCGTCATTGGGCCGCAGCAGCCGCTTTGGGGCAAGGGCCTGAGTGGGGGCCAGGCGCAGGCCAGGGCTGGGCCGAGACCACAGCTGCGAGCCTCCCCACAGGCGGGCAGCCAGCACAAAGAGACGCAGGCCCAACACCAGAGGCTTACAGGACACCACCGAGGGCGCTGTGGGGGAGTCACAGAGCAAGAGGCAGGTCAGGCCATCTGGGCAGGGCAGGCCTGAGGCAGGCTACTGAACAGGCAGGAACATGGGAGGGGGGCTCACCGGACAGCTCTTCCTCTGGCCGGAAGTGCTGCAGGCTGTAGTCCCAGGTGAGGATCAGGCAGCGGCCGGCAAAGGGCTGTGCCAGGACGATGTGGGGTTCCCCCTGGTATGAGAAAGGCTCCACACCCAGTGCCGACTCTCCAACTGTCTGGAACCGGGACAGCTCTGGGGGTGGCAGGAAAGAGTCAGGTAGGCCCAGAGGACCCCAAGAGTCCTCATCGCTGAGCCTTGGTTCGGCATCCCTGAAATGAGGACCATCATGGTGTTCATCTCATAGGGACATAGAGTGGAATCTTTTTAATTTATAGCTGTATTAACTCCAACCAACATGGTAACACTTTATTTTCTAAACTTCATGGCATTATCAGATACTTGCTTAGAAACAACATGCTTGTCAATTCATTTAACTTCACAAAATCCCTATGAGGTACATTCTGTTATTACCTCCACTTTACAGATGTGCAAACTAAAGCTAAGAGACACAGGCAGCCAATTGTCCAGCAAAATCCATCCTTCCCGTTCCATGAAATAGGATTGGAGCTGGGCACAACTCTGCCCAGCCAGAGGCCACAGTGTCCCAGCAGTCCCCCAGCATCCTCCCGAAGTTAGGTGTGGCCATGTCCAGACCAAGCTCTCAATGGCACAGCGGTAGAGTGGTGGGTGTAATGCCTGCCTCCAGTGTATGAGGGTGTCTCATCCTGGACTTGGTCTCCTTCCCTTCTCCCCCAAAACTGGTAGATGGACCTGCCACAAGTTCGTGTCAACCATGAAAACAAGGACAACACCCAGGGGCTGCTCTGCTTGCCTGGAGTGCACACCTCAGACCCTCTGTCTTCCTCAACTCATGGCATTTTGAATCTCTTTGTTACACCTTGACCTTGATGGTGACAATGTACCCAGGTTGCCCAGCATAGTGGTGGTAGAGCCAAGCAGCTGGTACCAGGTCATACCACTTCACGCTATGTGCCAGGCCCTGTTTCTAGGTGCCAGGATTGAAGCAATGACCCAAACTACCAAGGATGCCCACCCAAAGAAGGATCTTTTAAAATGTCCATCAAATTATCACTCCCTGCTCAAAACACACCATAGCTTCCCACAGCTCTCAGGGGGAAATCCACTCTCCTTCCTGTTGCCTCCAGTGTCCTGTACAGTGAGGGTCCCGTGCCTTTGACTTCCTCTGTGCTCTTGCCTTCACTCGTTCAAGCCAGACCTTCCTTCCTTTGACCCTCAAGCATGACAACTCTATGCTGCCTCGGGGCCTTTGCACATCAGTCCCCTCACTCTGCAATGCTCTTCCCACTGCGCTTCTCTCAGCCACCTCCAGATCTAATGCCATCTCTTCAGAGAAGACTTCTCAGATGCCCCATGTAAGGTAGGAACCCCCCTTGACTTCCCCTACACCCCCTGTGTTTACCACAACATGTAGCATGCATTTATTTGTGCAATGTTTTATTTAATGTCTATCTCTGCCCCCCCCGCCCCCACCAGGACTGTGAGGCCAGGGTCCAGGGCTATCTTGGTCACCCCAGTGTGCCCATTGCTTGTCACTGGGCTGGGCACAGAGTCGACCTTAGTGAATATTTGTTGAATAACATAATAAAGAATGACAAGTTAAATACTCTTGTTCTATGAGTCCCATGGACCTAAAACACGTCACACTTAGATGATGATGAATATAATAATAGTTATTATTATATTAATAGCCTTCAAATTTAAACTGAAATGCCCACTCCTTCAGGAGTGTCTGGCCCTCACCCTGGCTCTGGGACCCTACAGCCCTGCAAGCTCTCTGCCTCCCAGCCCTGGCCATCCTGTGCCATGCCCCCTCAGGCCCCGGTTGTTCTGAGCTATCAGTCTCTGCTTCCCTCTGGACTGTGGGCTCTGTGAGGGCTAGACCCAGGACTGTCTTCGTCACTGCTGTGCCCTCTGCATTGTCCAGTACCCATAACAGCACCATAGTATATTTATGAAAAAGTGAAATGATCATAGGACGCACTTTAGAAATGGCCATTTTTATATTAATAACAGCAACAACAACAGTGAACATTTATAAGGGCTCCCCTCCCAGGCCCTGTGCCCAGTGCTCTGCGGTCGTGGACACATCACTGAATTCTCACAGCAACCCTATGTCACTGTTTATTACCTCTATTTTACAGAGAGAAATTGAGGCTCAAGGTTGTGATGCTGTTCCCTCAGAGTCTCACAGCCAGGAAATGGCAGGAAGCAGGAAGTGAGGTGAACCCCTCAGCCCTGGCCACTGCCCCCCTGATCTCCCACCTTCTTCTGGGAAACCCTGCGGCCCCCCCACCCCACAGGGAAAGCCCCCACCTATGGCTCTGCACTTGAACGTCTCGGGGTCGAGGTGGCGGAGCTGCACGTGGGCCAGGGCGGTGGGGCTGGCGCAGGCCCCAGTCCCCACGCTGGCGTTCACGCTGGGCATCCACTGCAGCAGCCAGAGGACACGGCAGTCACACTGGAACGGGTTCCCACGGAGGTCCCTGGGGCAAGAGGCCGGGGAGGAGCTGCGACCCTGCTTCCACCCCTTGGAGGCCATGCTCCCCACCCCCTCCCCGGGCAAGAGTTCAGGATGGAGCCCCACAGGTGGTGTGAAAAATATGAACCAACCCAACTGTATGCATTGTGCCCACCAAACGTGGCCACAGATGTTCCCTCCCTTCTCAAGCATTCACACCACCCCCACCCAGCCTCCTTGAGCCTCACACATGAGTCAGGGTCTCCAGGCCTCGGAACAGGAATCTGGGGAGCGTCTCAAGATGGTTATTGGCCAGGCTCCTGGTGGTAGGAGAGAAAGAGGAGGGACTGTCAGCAGCTACCAGGACACCCTGGGTCTGGGTGGTGGAGTGTGGGGTGCCTGTCAGGGTGGGCTGGGGCAATGGAGGGGTAAGGTCTAGAAGGCACATACAGGTGTGTGAGTGAGCGAAGTCCTCTGAGAGCATTCTTAGAGACGGAGCCAATCTCGTTGTCCTCGATGAAGCTGTGGAGGGAAGGTGGGGTGAGGGGGAGCTTCTTGCTGTGGTCCCACAGTTTTCAGGGGAACTGACCCCCATGGAAGCCATATGCCACTGGAATGTGCTAAATTCTCTCCCTACACTTACTCTCAGGGAAAACCTCCCCCAAAACTTCCCACTGAGGTCCCAGTCTACAATCCTGGGAGGTAAGAGCCTGACCCTGTGGCCATTGCCAGCCTCACAATGCATGCGGCCACCACCGTCACCACCCATGCGCCACTACACTCACCAACACCGGCACTAGCACTGGTTTCACCACCAGCACCGCCACCATTACCCATTGTGACCGATGCCCATGCCTCTACCATTGCCATCGACCCCAGCACTAGTGAGTGTCACGATCATCAACACCATACTGTGCCACCACTGCCACCAACGCTGCCACCCTCCTCACCAGCACCAACGCCACCACCCACTCCCATCATCAATCCCATCATCAATGCCAGCACCAACTCTGCCAGCACCCACCCTGACACCAGCGGCACTCACAGCCTCGCCAACAATACAGCCTTCACGATCACTGCTGCAATGGCCGCCACCGCCATCACCAACACTGCCACCACCAGCACCAGCACCAGCACCAGCACTGCCAACACCAGCAATATCACCATTACCTCCAACACTCCCCTCGTCACCCGCCCCTAGCACCACAACTGCCACAGGTTTTATCCACACCAGCACTTCCACCATCACTGCCAAACCGAGCACCAAAACATCTTCATCATGCCAACACCAACATTCTACACAGCCATCGTGCACGCCAACACCGATACTAATGCTGGGACTACCAGTGTCCACTACATTGAGAATCACCACGACCACCAGCCCCTCACACTTCATCATCAGGATCACCAGCAGCACAGGCACTGTTGGCTCTGCCATTTTCATCAACATCAGCCCCACTCCATTGCCCCCAGTGATGTCACCACTTCCTTGTGAGCAGCAGCAGCAGTAGCAGGATCATCTTCATCACCATCCTCTTCAACACTAACATCAGTACCATTACCAACATGGTCACACTATTGTCACCATCACCACCATCACCACCATCACTAACTCAGAGTTGTTTTCTGTTAATTTGAAACATTTCCTGTCTCTGGCCTCTTTGCACCCTCCCTGGACTTCCATAAGTCAGGTAGGGCCAGAAAGTCTCGGGTTATCCAGGCTCTTTGTGGGTCTTCAAGCAGAGAGCAGTGAGAGGAACAGGTGGAGATTATACAGTTGAGCAGGGGCCCTGACCCCACCCAAGAGGCTAGGCTCCTTGCCCCTCAAGGAGGGACTGACCCTTGTCCAGGCACTGCCTCCCCAGGGCAACAAGCCCCTACCTCCCCTTACTCTGGGAGCCACAGAGGGGCCCCTCCTTCCTCTCTCAGGTCCCCATTCTGGCCCCATCCCCTGTCCTCACTCACAGATACTGCAGGTGGGACAGGCCCGCAAATGCATCGTCCTCAATCACGGAGAAGGAGTTGAATGTGAGGAGGCTGGCGAGGGAGCAAGAAAGAAAATTTTCGAGAGTTGCCGCCCCCATCTGACATTTTAAATTGGCCCCCTCCCTCAGCCCACCTGGGCACGGGCTCACACACACACACACACACACACACACACACACATGCATTCGACGTGAGTGAATATATGTGTACAAATGCTTTCACAGACATACACATATGCGCACCCAGCCCCACACGTGTGTGCATGAACACCCACTCCCTTGAGCTAGTAGTTGGCTCTGCTAGGCCCCACTCACAGCAGGTGCAGTGATGGCACCCTCAGGAAGCTGCCGGTCTTCAGCTGGGTAGCTCCAGTCCTAACAAGTGAGCTGGTGACATGGGCAATGGTGGGTGAGAAGAAAACCACTCCAATGCTCCAGCGTCATCCCAGAGCTGTCTCCTGTCTGGGGGACCCTGGCATGACACCCTGACCCTGGGTGTGTTTCTTCTATATCCCAGGGAGACAGACATTTGCCCACCTCACTTGGCAAGGATCCTGATAGCACCCAGCCCACCCCCTGGCAATTCCTTCTCCTAGGACCCTAATACTGCTGCTGCCCTTTGGAATTTCCCTTCCGCTCCCTTTCAAGTGCCAGCAGTCCCCTTTTGGGCATCCCAACATCCTTTGCTGCCCACCTTCCAAGATCCTGACAGACTCCTTCTTGGTCCCCTGTCCTTAAACTCTGGGGTCCCAGAACTCCCATCCCCACCCTCAGGCCCCCAAAAGGCCTAGCACTCACAGTGACAGCAGGGTCGGGGAGAAGTTCTCGGGCAGGTCCGGGGAGCCTTCACAGAGGGCACTGTCTTTGGAGCAGGAGCAGCTCAGAGGACATTTTCCCTTTGGGGGTCTCCAGGCCACCCCTGTCCCGACCTCAGCCAGCAGCAACAGCAGCAAAATGCCTGCCCCTCCCATCCCCCCCTCACCCCTGCTGAGGCACCAGCTTCTTCCTGCCCACCCAGTTCTGCCCAGGCTTCAGCTACTACATCTCCCATGCCAGGGAACCCTCCATTCCGCCAGCTGGCACACTCTGCCCTGGCTTCTCTCTTCTGTTTCTGGTCTTTCTTTCAGTCTGTCTTTCTCCCTGTATCTCTTGGAGTCTGTTTTTTTGTTTATATCTCTTGCCTTGTTCTCTCTCTCTTTCTCTGTTTCTTAGTGACTTAGTCTATTTCCCACTCTGTCTCTGTTTCTGCCTTTGTCTCTTTCTGTCTCTGTTTCTCTGTCTGTCTCTCAGTCTGTCGGCCTCTCTGTGCTGTGTGTGTCTCCTTCTGTCTTTATTTCTTGTCTCCCAACCCCCCTTTCCAGCTCTCTGTATGTTTCTTCCCCTCCTCCCACACCCCTTCTCCCTAGAGGTTTGGGAAAGGGACTCAATGGGCACCGGGTGCGCCCAAAAAGCTGAGTAAGAATGAGGACGGGGGTCAGAGGCCATAGGAAGAGCAGCGCTGGCGAAGGGACTGGATGACTCCATGGGAGGGGAGGAGTCACCAAGGGCTGAAGCTGCCCTGGCCACTCCCTTCTAACCCCCTACCCAGATTCCCCATTCAGGGAGTGAGGAGGATGTCACCAGGGTGGGGACCAGATGGCTCTGTAGGCAGGGAGGGGCTGGGAGGAGAGACCATCGGGGAGCTGGAGTCACCTTAGTTACTCCCAGACAGCCCCCACCCCGGGCATCAGGACCCTGCTGGTGGCGCTGTCAAACAGGCTTGGAGGGGCCAGCTCAGGTCCAGTTGCTCCCTCTAGTGGCCACACTCGGCAGGCGCTACCATGCCCCAAACCCACCTCTCTTCCCAGTTCAAAATTAACCCCTTCAGTGCCCACTGCCTACTGGGGGTAGAGAGTCAACCCAAGAAAAAAATCATGACAATGACATCCCCTTCTACAGCATTGACTCTGCACCAGGCCCTGCCCTGAAGGGCAATCTATTAGCTCCTCTGACCCCTCCACAGCCTTCTGGGGTTGATACTATTTTATGGTTATTTTTCAGAGAAACATACTAAGGAGAGAAGTCAGGTAATTTGAGGTCTGGAATACCCAGAAAGGGCAGAGCCAGGGCTGAAGCCCAACCACCAGCTCCAGGGCCTCTGCACATGATTTTTCATTCTTTCTTTAGAAATCAGAACTCATAGACAGTTATTTGAACTAAGCTTTTAGCAGTTTGGATAGATTTTGTCCATTAAATAAGACAAATAAATCAATGGCACTTGTTGCCAAACCCCGAATAGTAGTAATAATCCTTACTGAGCACTTACCGTGTGCTTGTCTCGGTATGAATTTACTCAGTCCTCATAACAGCCTCATGAGGTGGGTAGTATTACTAATTCCCACTTTATAGATAGGGAGACTGAGGCATGAGGAGTTTAAATAATGTTTCTTGGCGCTGGGCAGATCTAAACCTAACCACTCACCCCTGCCCTTGAGTAAAATACACAGCCTCTCTCCTCCTGCTGCACACATCCAAAAATCTTGGGGAACAAAGGGCTAAAAGTTCAGGTACAGTCACAAAGATCTTGGTTTCAGGCCCAGTTCTTTGTGGATTTAGGCAAATCATTCAGCCTTCCTGATCTTCAGTTTTCCCATCTGTCAAGCGGGGCAATCATGACACCCATTTCCCAGGTGTGTAGAACATTCAGTGAGATGTTCCCAGCTTGGGATGCAGTGCAGGGTGGGCACCACACAGTGGTCAGTGGGCTTGGGGTGGACTCTGGACCCAAGCACATGCCTGCATCTAAACAGCTCTCTGATCTGAGCAAGGCTTTCAGGTCTCAGCTATAAATGAGGGATGATGAACTCCTTTCAGGGTCTTTGAAGACCTAAAGAACTTAGTTCCGGGGCACAGAGGGGACAGATAGGCCTAAACCACACAGTATGCCCAGCCCGGCAAGGTTCTCACCCCAGTGTCCAATGAGAAGGATGACAAGGATGGTAATGATAGTCACTTCCTGTATGCCAGGCTTTGTTCTAAATGATTCACATAGATCATTTCAGATAATTATTCCAACCTCTCTGTGAGATGAATACTATTATTATTTCCATTTTACAGAAGAAGAACCTGAGCCACAGAGAGGTTAAGTCATTTGCCCAACATCACACAGCTAGAAAGTGGCTGAACCACTGTACTCTGAAGCAGCTGGTCCCATGAGGGGAGAAAGTCGAGGATTAGCTAGAGCTGGCTAGGTGCCCCTTCCTCACTCACCTTTTTACTCCTTGTCACCTCTCCCCAGTGCTACATAAACATCAGACTTATCATTAACCAGGGACTGCTGGTGACCTTGGGGTACAGGCCTGGGGGTGGGGGTTGAGAGCAGAGGCAGAGGCTGAGGGCTCAGACAGACAGGGATGAGGGAGCCTTTCAAAGCCTCCTGGGTCCTCTGAGGCCATGTGCACCCATGTATGTGCTTGCCAGGGCTACACCTGTGCCTGAATGTGAGCATGCGCACTGTGTCCTGCAGAGCCTGAGGTCTGGGCCTGCTTCTGACCTTTGACTGAAAAGGGGGCAGTTTCTGCCCTTAACCACCAGGGGGACCCTGGGAAAATTAGCTCCACTTTGCTCAGCCTAGGCTTACTCTTTCCTAAAATGGAATTAATAATAAAACCATGCCCGGTCAGAGACTGCTGAGCCTGGCCTGGGGTTACATGTATGATTTCAGTGATTTCTCCATTTTATAGGAAGGGAAACTGAGGCATGGAAAGATCACAGGGACTGCTCACATTCACACAACCAGGAGTGGCAGAGTCCAGACCTGACCCTGGACTTCTCTGTCACCAGTGCTTTGTGACACAGCCTGCCCATGAGGACACAAGCTGTGTTGTCCTCAAGGTGGTCCTAGAGGTCACATGAGCTCAGGGAAGGAGAAGTTCAGGGTTAAGCACATCAACTCATGTTTGATGTTGTCAATGTGCAAACAAAAGGGTGTAGGCCTGTAGGTCTGTGATTGTGGGCCAGCCGTGTGCTTGTCTGCCCATGCATGAGGTTGTGGTCACGGATGTGTGTATCTGTCTTTGTGGTTGTCTGCTGTGTCCTTGACAAAGTTTCTGCTTCTCTGTGTGCCATGTAAATATGTGTGGGTCAGTGTATGTGTGCACACAGGTTTGTGGGCTTTCACATCTCTGAGATTATATAGGAGTGCCAGCTGTGTGCCCGTGTGCCTATATCTTTGAGTGCGTTTATGCAAGGCATGTGTGTATTGGTGTGTTTCTGTGCCACCATCTGTGAGGATATCTTCGTAAGAGTACGTATCTTTGTGAGCATTTGTAAGAGGGGATAGTTGTGTGGCTGTGTCTTTGATTGTGCCTCTGTACAGTATCCATCTGAATGAATATGAGGGTATGTTGTTTAGGTACACAAATGTGTTTGTCTTGTTTTTTTGTGACTGGTGTAAGTGGTGTTGGCTGAGTGTGTGTCTTTGGGTTTCTCTCTGTGTGTTTGTCTGCCTCTGTGTTTGTATGTATATACATACATGTATTTGTATGCTTTTTG
The DNA here is from genome assembly GCA_007922815.1 of Macrotus californicus. Taxonomy (NCBI): domain Eukaryota; kingdom Metazoa; phylum Chordata; class Mammalia; order Chiroptera; family Phyllostomidae; genus Macrotus; species Macrotus californicus. The sequence continues at coordinate 25,645 of VMDR010006408.1, read as the reverse complement.
CCTGTTTACCTGGGTCTGTGGGTTTCTGTATGTGTGTGCACACATTCTTGGGGGACTTCACAGTCAGCAGTGGACAACACATACACACACTGAAATGTCCCCCCAACAGCCTTGTGGTACTTCCTGACCAGGGCTCTGAAGAACACTGGGGTCAGGGGTCATTGGGCTCCTCAACACTCAGTCTAGGTGTCCTTAGGCCCTGCCTGAACCCAATTTCCAGGGAGCAGCACAGAATATCTCTGACACCTCCTGGCTCAGCTTAGAAGCTCTCTGAGGCAGGCCCAAGGTATGTGCGTATTTGTGTGTGTGTGTGTGTGTCTGCAATTCAGTCCTCTTTGCCAGCACCTCCTTTTTCCAGCTTTCCCCATGTGGCTATCTACTGTTCTTCCATCTGAGCGGAGAGAGTTAACCTAGCGGGCCAGGGCGGTCTGGGCTGGGGGCCGCCCCCTGGCCCCCCTCCAGCACCAGCTCCAGTTACAGCTGCTGGTTGGGGAGGGCATGGCCGGGGTGGGGCTGGGAGGGAAGACTGCTGGGGGCGGTGCATCCAGCTCTGGGCCAGGGGGTCCAAAGTGCTTTCCCAGTCACAGCCGGACTTGGGGGCCTGCTTCCATCAGGGGACCGCCTGATTGGGGTGAGCATCCCCCACCCCTCCCCTCTCGGCCTCACCCTTCATCTGGCTGGGCAGCTTATTTTGGGAGCAGGAGAGGCCAGCCCTGTCTTCCCAGGCGGGCCGGACCCAAGAGGAAGGGAGTATGGTTGAGACATTGGGATTCCCCAAGGGGTGGGAGTGTGGTTGTAACTTCTCTCTTCCCTGCTGCTGCCCTTGGCTGGGTGTGGGTTGTGGACATTCACATGTTGCGTTGCTGTTTGGGGGCACTGGAGGCCTGGAGGAGTAGTAATGTGTGTCTGCCTGTGTCTCCACCCCATGTCCTATTCTAATCAGAAGTGTGGGGAACAGGCTCCATTTCAGCCCCACTGTGTGTGTTTGTGTGTGTGTGAGCATGAGCACATGTGTGCATGTGTATGTCCTTGCCCCTGGCATCTGTCTTTTATCCCATGTCACTTGCCTGGTGTTGTACGATTGTGAAAGATGTCACCCAGGGGTGGGCGGAGGGAATATTTTTCCCTCTTCTCATTGTTTCCAGAAGAGGAGAAGGGGTGGCCTTTTCCCCAGCAGGGCTGTGCATGACCCCGAGGAGGGGAAGGAAGGCTGTTGCCATGGTGGCCTTTGCAAGGCAAATTCCTCCAGAATGAAGTGGGAGATATTTATACCCAGGGTCAGGCAGAGTGGCTGTCAGCGGCCAGAGCGGGAGAGCTGGGATATTTTGGACACAGCGAAGCTGTGGTGTGTGGGCAGGTGGGCCCTTGGGCATGTCCTGCCTGTCTTGTCCCTTGCAGTGTATCTGTCCATCTGGGTAGGGTGAGGTCTCCTATTCTCCACTGGAGTTGGTGTGGGGAATCTGTGGCCTTCTGTGGGGAGGCCCAGGCCTGCAGGAGATCCCTGTGGGCTATGTGTATCTCACCCCATCCTTGCTGCCATATGACCCCTATTGTGTGGGTTGATTTGGTGACATTGTGTCCATGAAGGAGGGGGTGCCCTTGTTATTCAGGGTGGATGATAAGGATTTTGGAATTAAGTCTCAACTGTCTCTGACTTAACCTCTTGGGTTCAGTCAACAATGGTGGGTGGGTGGGTGGGTAGATGAGGGTATACATTTTCTCAACCTTGGTGTCCCCCAGGATAATGGCATATCTCGACCACATCTTGGTTCTTTGTGTGGGTCTCCTTGCAATGACCAGTGCAGGTAAGTCTGGGGAGATAGCCCACTACCCACCTCAGACCCAACGGTGGCAGGAGTCAGGAAAACCCTGCAAGAGAACCAAGTTGGAGACTCTAGCCTAAACTGAGTCATTTGGGGCACCAAGAAATTGGGGTTCTGACATGGGGTCTAGTAACAGACTAGTATTTGGGGGAGGGGAGAGGATGCCCAGGTTGGGCAAAGGGTGGAATGGTAGCTGGCTTCCCCAGAATGATAGAATCACAGATAACCTGTAATGAGATGGGGAGCTGAGATAGTTAGATGCCCCTTACCCCACCCAGGATAGTGCAGAAGGAGTAACTAAGACCCAACAGAGGGTGGGTAGCCTGCTCAGGGTCCAACTGTTCCTCAATTCTCAGCCCAGGATGGTAGAGTCCCCAAAAGGGTCTCTTCATGCTCATCCTTGTCCAGGATCCCAGGAAGAATCCAACCCCTGATCTCTCTTTCTCTTTCCAGAAGCTCCACAGGAACATGACCCATTCACCTACGGTGAGGGAGGGAGGGGCATCTATGTTTGGGAATTGGGGTCAGGGGCTGGGTTTACCTGTCTTGTCCTCATTCTCTCTCTCTCTCTCTCTCTCTCTCTGTGCCTCTCTCTGTCTCTCTCTTTGATCCCTCTCTGTCTCTCTGATTCTCTCTTTCACCTTTTACCTCTCAGTACCGTGTGGCCCATCCTCTGCTACTTCCTGCCCTTGCTCCCTCCCCTGCCCCCATCGTCCTTGCCGTCATCCTTTTCCGCTCTCTTATCCTCCGCCCCCCTGCACTGCCCACCTCCTCCCCTTCCTTCACTCTCATCTCCCTGGTCCACTTCCTCCCTCTTCCCCTATCTGTTCCTTCCTCTGACTGATCATCTTTCTCCTCTCCTCCTGCCCATCCTTCCTCCTTGCCACCCCACATCCCCCCATCCGGCCCTTCTCCTATCCTTTCCTCCTCCCCTCCCTGCCCTCACCCTCCTCCCTGCTGCCAATAGACTATCAATCGCTGCGGATCGGAGGCCTTATCATCGCCGGGGTTCTCTTTATTCTGGGAATTCTCATCATCCTCAGTGAGCGCCCCCACTGCCTGCAGCCCTGCCTCTGCCAGTTTCCACCCAAACACCACCTCATCCCCGCCTCGCCCCGCCCCGCCTCCAACCCCGCCCCGCCCCGCCTCCAACCCCGCCCTGTTTCCACCCTCCGCGCGCCCAGTTCTTGCCCCGCCCCGCCCCATTCTGCCCCGTTCCTGTTCCCGCCCCCGCCCCCCGCTCCGCCCTTTCCCCCGGTTCCTCCCCACCCGAGCACGCGCTGGAACTGGAGCGCCTCTCCGTGACGGCCTAGAACGGACTCTCAGCCCTGTCTTCCCCCAACTACCTACTCACAGGCCGACGGTGCCGGTGCAAGTTCAACCAGCAGCAGAGGTAAGAGGCCTCCCAGCACTCGTTCACCCACACGTCAGGGCTCTGAGGGTGACGCCTGCAGTCCGCCCTGCCGGCGGCCAGAGCCCGACCCTTCAGCAAATTTGTGTTAAGCACCTACTACGTGCCAAGCCCCAAGCGAGTCCTGGGACCACGCAATGAATGAACCGCCCTCTCTGTCGGGCTGAGCGCCCAGCCCAGTGGAGGCGGCGGCCGTCGGTTCCAACTGCGCCGCAAATGTAAAATCATGAAGCGTGATGAGTCCCGTGAAAGAGCCGCGGCGAAATGAGATCAGCACTTGGTGGCCCAGTTGAGCTCAGTCTTTTTGCTAGCTCTTTGATTCATCTTTAAATTTAAAAAGCCCAGGCAATGTATAAGTGCCTTTTTCATGGTAAAACGATTACAGATGTTACAGTAAATAATAGCTAATATTTATTGGGCATGCCAGATACCCTTCACACCGCGTCCCTGAGGTAGACGCTGTTACTAACCTCATTGCACAGAGGAGGAAACCGAGGCACGGAGAGGTAAAATCACTTGCCCAGGATAACTCATCTAGAAGATGAGGCCACCTCGAGGCCGTCTGCCCCTCCAGCCAGCTTCGGTCGTTCCTCCCCCACCAACCCCCAGTGCCTTGCCCCGCACTCCGGGAGGCACTCGCGGGCGCCCTCCGGGAGCGCTTCTGCCACACACCTGAAGGGCTCCTGGGTTCTCCTGATGCCCCGGCAGAGCCCGAGCCTGCTCCTTGCCCATCTCGGCCTCAGGGCACGCCGTCTGTGAAGTGAGGTCTGCGTTAGGGGCGTTTCTGGAAGTGGCTATTCCTCTCCTTCCCCATTTCCAATCGCTCTGCTTCTCCGTTCCCAGGACTGGAGAACCTGACGAAGAGGAGGGAACTTTCCGCAGCTCCATCCGCCGTGAGTTTGGGAAGACTTAGGGTGTTTGGGGGTGAGGACTGGCCCTCTCTGGGCATGTGGAGGGCTTGAACCCAAACCGGACGGTCCCTTGCCCCTCCCGCCCTCCACAGGAACCAGGGTACCCCCCTGACACCCGGATTCTCTGTATCCCCCCTCAGGTCTGTCCACCCGCAGGCGGTAGAAACACCCGGCGCGATGGAACCCGGACGGGCCCTACAGCTCTGAGCATGCTGGGGAAGGGAGGGGAGAGGCGGAGGGGTCGAGGGCTGGGGTAGGAGGGCGGGGGGCGGGGGGCTCTCCTGCCTCTCATCCTTTTCACCCTCACAAGATTCCCCTGGCACCTCACGGCTCCCACCCACCACCCGCGCACCCACCGCCATCTGGACTGCCCTCTTTCCCAGCCCAGTCCCCACCGACTCCTCTCTGCCTCCCAAACTTCCAATAAAAGAAGTGCTTTTCTCTCTTGACAGCATTTTGTGGATGTCAGTCCCTGTGCGAAAGCCTGGGAAGACACCCCCTTGGACCCGGCAGGGGGCGCCCCCACTCTTGGGGAAGGGGCGGGGAAGTCGGCAGTGGGCGGGGGCGGGGGCGGGGGTGGCCTGGACGGGGGCGGGCGCTCTGGGCCCCCATTGGCTACGGTCCCCCCCAGCACCAGGGCTCCCCGATCTCCCCCAGACATTGGTCCGTCAGCTTCCAGCTGCTGCAGCCGCGCCTTCATCGCTTCGGCATCCAGCCGCCCCTTGCTCCAGCGCGGCATGGCGACCCCAACCCAGGCCCCCACGAAGGGTGAGCGTCGCCTGGGGAGAGGGCGCAGGGGGTCTCCGGGATCTTAGAGCTTCAGAGTGAGGATCTAGGGAGATATTAATACTGGAAAGGGAGGGGCGTGGGGGGGAGAGGATGTCCCTTCCTCCCATGGGCGGAGGCCCCTGCAGTGCATTCCTTGGCGCCCCTCTGGGTTTCTTGTACACCATCTCTCGGTGGTGTCGTTCCTGCGTGGGATCCGCGGTCAGAGAGCTCGGTCCCAAGAGAAAGGATGCTCGGACCGGTAGCTATGGCAACCGGGTGGCTGGTCCTGTACAGCACAGCGATGGTAGTGGACGCGAAGAGATGGACTTTGAGGTTGAGAGCCAGTGGGTCTGCAGCCACAGAGGTTCCTCCTGCCCATTCAGGGTCCCTGAGGTGGGTAAGGGGAGGGGGCCCATATCCCTCTTTTTTCCAATGTAGCTCTTTTGGTGGGTATTTCCTGAAAGTCCTGACAGACAGGTTCAGCGGGAAAGGGGAGAAAAGGGGAAAGACAGGCAGATGGAGGAAAAGAGAGACAGAAAGAGGGGGAGACAGAAAGGAATACAGAAGGAGACTGACTGAGCGAGCCTGAAAGAGATCAAAAAAGACAGGAGACCCAGAAAGAAAGATAGGAGACTCAGAGAGATTCAGGGAGGAGGAGGGGCAGCACAGGGTGGGGCCTGAACCACTGCAGTGAGCCCCCAAGGGTAGGAATGGGTGACAGGACCCTCCTTTCCAGTCCTCATTCAGGGGTGTTGTCTGGACAGGGAGGTGCACTTGGGTGCACACAGATGCTGCTCTCCACCCCCAGCCAGCCACAGCGATTTACATTTCACACCCATTAACCCAGTTATATGCACCCACTTAAACAGGCTCTTTCCCCTAAGAGCCTTCTTCCTGAACCAGCTTCTTCAGAGGAGCAAGGGGAAGATTGGTTTAATTGAGGGTAGAGGGTGGGGAAAGGGCTTCCAGCACTGAAAGCGGGGCCAGAGGATACGCTATAGATGATGAGGAAACCCCACTCCACTCCAACCTTTCCTTCCCTGCCCCCTTTCCCGGCAGGCAGGGGCTGCTGCACTGAGCCATATCTGCAGAACTCGAAGCAGGGCGGGGGTGGGGGGGCTGCAGAGGCTGGAAGCCACCCTAGGGAGAGGGGGCAGGGCTGAGCCAGCAGGCCTGGCGGGAGCCCAGGACTTTTTTTTGTGGAGATGGTTAGCAGGATCAACGATAGCAGGCAGGCAGAGGTGGGAGGACAGATGCCTCAGCTCCGCACCCCCCACCTTTTCCCCAGCTACAGTGTGACAGGGAACCACAGGTCTTGGGAAATCTGGAAGGCAGGAAAGCATGCTGTGCCTTGCAAACTGCTTAAGGAAACTAAATAATGGATTGTTGGAGGGGAGAGGGGGAAGAGAAAAGTGAAGTCTTTCCCCAACCTGTCACAGAGCAGGAGGGAGAGTTAGGGGGCAAACAGGGAATTCAGGAGCCCCACTGGGCTGGGTTCCTATCCCTGAGAAGGACTTTCAGCTTGGCCAGAAGCCAGCCCTGCAGGGGCAAGAAAGGGAGGTACAAAGGGAGCAGAGGGAATCAAGTTTGGCCCAGGAGTTACAAACCCAACCCCTAAGCTTCCCACAGGACCCCACCCAGCCTGGGGTACCAGAACCCTTCACCTCTCAAGATGCCCCAGTTGCCATAGCAACCACCTCCTTCCTCCTGTTTCTGGCACTTGGCCAGGAGTGGTGCACATTTCTTCCGCCTCCTGGCTCCACCTTTAGTCCAGCCTCACCCTCAGGACCCAGATTGCTGGGGCATCAGGGACCAGAAGAACTTCTGCATGGAGCACAGAAGAGCCAGGGAGGAACCAAAGAGGATTCTGGGACAAGCACTCACACAGTGGGCTTCTGAAGGTTTGGGTTAGGGAGGGTGTATGGAAACACAAGAGACAAGAGCAGGATAATCCATCTGTTCCACCTCTAATGCGGTCTCCTGCAGCCCAGAAGGAGCCCTTCCTCCCTTCTTTTCTTTCTCCTTTCCTTCCTTTCTTCCTTTTTTTCTTTCTGCCTTCCTTCCTTCAAAACTTCTTTAAGAGACTTATAAATTCCAGGAGTAACAACAGAGATGAGTCAAACAAAAGTGCTCCCTATCTGGTGGAGGAGCTAAGACAGCACAGATGACTTTAAAATATTGTTTTTGCATCTCAACGCTTTTGAGAACAACCTTCATGATTTTTGCTCTATCCAAGTATTCCCTACACTGCTATTTATTTAATTTTTTTCTTCAAAGGATTAACTTTTACAAAACTTAATTAGCTTTATGTTATATTACCACCACAAATGGAAAAATAAGGATTATTATTTTTTGCCTTAAATTGAAGGCATTTTATAATGATCATAAATGAATGACTTCACTTTTCTGGACCTTAGTGTTCCTCTTCTGTGGAATGAGGATGAAGATGGCACCTACGTCAGAGAGCTGCTGTGAAAATTAAATGTGTTAATATCTGTAAAGTGCTTAGAAGAGAGCCCGGCATGTGCTGGTTAGAGAATAAATAAAGGAGAAAACCAAATAATGTCACAAAAGTTTACCTAGATATTGTTGCCTGCTGAAGTCTCTGAGCCCAAGACCTGTGTTTTCTTGGGAAAGAGGGGAGATTAACAGCATTGGAAGGTGTTAAAGACACATCAGCACCTACCTAACACATCCTTTTTGAAGACTGGACAGAGAACAGAGAAGGGTGAACCTACACATTGTGTGAGTCAGTGCTATTCACGATCTAGCCTAGGTGCCACCTGTATCAGTCAGTGCAGGCTAGAGCATGCTGGGGTAACACAGCACCAAAAATCTCAGTGGCTTCTGACAACCAAGGTTTATTTCGCACTTATACTATACTCATATTATCACAGGTCGGCTGAGGGTTTCTATTCACCAAAGAAAACTGGAGCAGTTGCCATCTTGAACATTTATGTCACCAGGCCAAAGTCAAAATGGAGTTCTTGTATGGGCTCTTAAATGCTCCAGCCTGGAAGTGATGATGACATTTCCAGGCAGAATTCATTGGCCAGAATTAGTCACATGCCCCTACCCCCCTCAAGGCAGCCATCTCTCCCTGAGCCTGGAGGGGGAAGAACACTAATGCCAACACCTGGCATTGCTGGTACCCCTCCCCTAGTGGTGCCCTAGAATTCTGCTCTAGACAAGGCAGACTGCTGTACTAAGAGCTGTCAGAGGAATTAGGGAGCCATCAGGATGGGTTCTTCAATGGAAAGGATGTTCTGAACTCTCCCAAAGGGGAATATGGTTTGGGACAGGGAGGTGGAAGATAGGGAAAAGTAAATCCAAATATACACACGTTTTACCCACACATTAGCATTTACGAAGTTGGGATGAGTCTTCCAAAAGATGGATGTGTTTCATGTGGTATAGTTCATATATATTGCATAACACACTGAGAAAGCTATTTCAAAATCAATTATAAATCTTAAAATTGATAAGCCTTAGAAATAAGTAATATAAAATGCATTATATATAACATAATCATGAGTATATTCCCGGCCAGCTCCCATGTGCTGGATTTGGTGGCAGAAGTGGGTGGATGAGAGCAGTAGCTATGGTGCCTGCCTTTTAGAACTCTCGGATGACAGAGGTTTTAGGGAGTGTTCAGGGGAAGCTGATACACTCAGCAGCCCCTCCAATGGTAATGGAGTCTCTTTACCCCCCCACCATAAGCAAATAGGATTATGTGTGTTTCCGGGAATAAGTCCATAACTTGTAAAAGACCTCCATAGGACACTAGGACCAGGATTGCCATGTATGGGTGGGTAGGTTGTGCACTGTACAAGGGAAAGTACCAACTAATGAATTAAGTGGACACTGGAATCCATCCTATGCTTCAAGCCTTGTGTCCTGCGATAAAGCTATATCACTCAGAGCGAGGGGTCTCTCTATCTGATTTCTACACAGAAACAGTTGGGCCAGTGGCCCCATCTGGATCCTCAAAAATGTTAAGAAATCCAGTGTTGAAATATTTTTCCCTCTCTCTCTTTCTCTGCCTTCCTTCCCAGTTCCTCAGGAACCTGACCCATTTCACTATGGTGAGTGGCAGATGCTGTGATGAGGGTACCCTGGGGCTGGATGGAGGGGTGGCTGCAGATCATCAAGGCTCACTGCTGATGTGGCTTCAGTTGTGGCTTATATGTGCTGGGCCACTAGCCATGTGACCATGTGGATATACCATCTGGGCTCATGGAGGGCAGAATGAGATTGGGGGTACCTTCTCTGGGCACCCTCCAGGCTTCACCAGGACTCTGGGCTGGTGCATTAGAGTCACCAGAGTAGCAAACAACTCTGAGGCCAGGTTAATTTGAATCCTGGGTTATCCACTCACTAACTGTGTGGCTTTGAGCAAGCAACTTTGCCTTTCTGGACCCTTCTGTAAATAAGGGAAAGTAATAGTTCCCACCTATGAGGGTTGTGGGAAAGACTTACTTGGATGGTGCCATTAAATTATTTCCACAACATGGAAGCTCGAAATTACTTCCAAGTCTAGCAGACCTGGCCCCAGTTCCCTCTGTAAACACCTTCCTGCCCTCTGTCTTTGCTCACTCATGCTGTTCCTCCAATATGCCAAGTGCTTTCCCGCCTCAGGGCTTTTGCCCTTGCCCTTCCTCTGACAGAAATACTCCTCTAGCTCTTCACACATCTGGATAAGGCTCCTTTTCCTTCTTCAGGCCTCAGATCAAATATTGACTGTTCAACTAAAAGAGGCCCTCCCTGAATCCCAGGCATGAGGAGCCACACCACATCTATACATGGTCATATGACTCGATTTTTTGTTTAGTGCCTGATCACAATAAGAAAGTCAACTCCCTGAGGGCAGAGGCCTGGACCACTGCTGCTACACAGTGGGTGCTCCACAAATTAATATTTCAAAAAATATTTACTATAGTATAATTAGATACAAATAACTTTTATATAGAAAAATAAAAGAAAGAATGAGATTAGAAAGTATTGAAGAGAAGATGGGAAATTCTAAACTGGACAGCCAGAGTTTTCACTGACACTTGTAAAGCCCAGAGGTTGGTAATGGAGGGATATTTGGGGGAAGAGCTCTCAGGTAGAGGGAATCACAACTGCAAAGGCCTTCAGGTAGGACTGTGACTGATATGATCCAGGAATAGCAGGGAGACTGGTGTGCCTGGGGTTAGGGGGTTGAAGGGAAGTAGAGTGGGGTGAGGTCTGAGAAGGAACAGGGACTAGATAGATCCTGTGGGGCCTTGTGGGCTATGATGAGGACTGGCTTTTACTTGGCATGCAATAAATATGGGGAGGGGAGAGGGGCAGCTCTGAGCCAAGGAGGACCCTGATCTGACTCAGGTGCTAACAAGATAGATCCCTCTGGCTGAGGGGTTGGGGCGTGGGGAGCGGAGATCATAGAGAAGGTTGCTTGCTGCAGTAGTCCAGACATGCAACAGTGGTGCACAGGGTGGTGGGGGTGGGGTGGGGGCAGGGAGGCAGTGGACTGAGGGTATATATATATAACCACAGATTCCAGAGGAGAAGGTAAGGGACAGAGAGGACAAAAGGAGCTAGATCCATCCTCACACTAACCCACTGGAGGAACCTCCAGCACAGCCTGCAGCATCCCTGAATTTTGGATCTCTGTCTGGGGTATCTGAAGCCAGGCAGGGAGAGGGGTGCTGAGGTGCCACCCCCACCTTGATGTCCCCCCTTATCTTCCCCAGACTATTACACTGTGCAGACTGTGGGCATGACTCTGGCTACCATATTGTTCCTGCTGGGCATCATCATCATCATCAGTAAGTGTGACCCTTTCCTGGGCTGTAAAACCCCTCAAAGAGGGCCACCTCAGGGTCAGGCACCTACAGTTCCTCTGCTGGCTTTTGACCAGACCCTTACATCCTGTCTTCTTGTTCCGCCTATCTCTCTCCTAACAGGCAAGAAGGTGAAGTGCAGGAAGGCGGACTCCAGGTCTGAGAGGTCTGGCAGCAGTGGGGAGAGAGGGATGAGGGGTGGGGGCAGTAAGAGAAGGGTCCAGAGCCTGCCTTGTGTTTTATGTAAAGCCTGCTGCTATTGAGCCTCTTTGTGCTTTTCTCTCCATCTTTGCTTCCATAGCCCCACATGCAAGTCCTGTAAGTCAGAGCTTCCCTCCTCAGGTAAGGGTGAGAAAGTGTGTGGTTCTGGAAGGAGGACAGGTGGGAGCAGAAAGGGAGGTCATTAGAAGGGGAATTTCATTGCATAGCCCTAAGAATGAGGCCACCAACCTAATGGATGGACAGAGGAAATTCAGTAGGAGCCGAGATCCCACGGATCAAAAATGTTCAACCATGACAAGTCAGTGGGATGTGAAATGTCCTAAAGAGTCCACTAAGCCTCCCAGAAACAAGTACACGAGCCTATAAAAGCAAGGATGAACTAATTCCCCCGAGCAGAAGACCATAAGCCTGGGAAGAGAGGGCCCCACATGTGAAAAGGACCTCTGTAGTCAAATGAAGACAGAATTGAGCACCAGAGAAGGAGGAAGACAGAATGTTTTCCAGACTTAATTGTTCATTTTGGAAGGTCTAGGATGAAATGATGGAGAAAAAAGAAGAAGGGAAGGAGGGGGGAAGGTGTGAAGGGAGGAAGGGCTTCTGAACAACAGTATCAAAATAACAAAAGGAGAGATGTATGGAGGCAGATTTTAAAACATCAATGTAAGGAGAATGAGGATGAAATGATAGAAAATATAAGAAAGTGATAAAGAGAAAAAGGGATTGAGGGCGAGGGTGAAGAGGACAGAGGTGTCAGGAGAATGGAATGTAGAAGGGGTGCGTGCAGAGGGGAGTGGGGGTGTTGTCGGGGGAGAACGGGTACAGGTGAATGAAAGGTAAAAGGAAGTTGGAGAGGTGTGGTATGAGGATAAGCATGTAGATGGAAGATTGTGACTCCTTGGGGGTGTTAATTTTAATTATGTAAAAATATCTTGACCTGTTTTTAGTGGAACTGCTTTCTCTCCCCCTCTCCTCCCCCCTTTTTAAAAGGGACTTAAAAAAAAATCAGATGGGAATATCTCTTCCTCTTAAAAAGTTTGTGCAACTAAAAAAATGGGCTTTGGGATACTCAATATTTGGTGGGGATTTGGTGGGGAAAATTTCATGTGTTTTGTTCCATGTTCCTTTAATGAGACTTAAAAACACTAAGGGGACACTTTGTGGATGATTGGAGAAGATGGCCCTGATACCTGGGTCTAAGAATATGTACAGGATTCTGACCCACTCCAGCTGAGTGATGGTCCCATGTGGGTTGGAAACAGGGGAGTTCCTATTGTGTCCCAATGTTCAAGAGGCTGGGTGTGGGTAAGGGGAGGTGTAGGAGGAATCTGGGGGGTATGGGAGGGAGATAGAGACTCCCTTTCTGGAAGGAGGAAGCCGCAGAAAAGTCCAGGCTGGGCCAGCATGCCTAGGCCTCTTCACAGGTGTGTTCCTCTCTATGACAGTGTCTTATTGGGCAGGACAAAGACACACAGGTGTCCCTATATGGATCACACACTAGAGAATAGAGAAGCAAGACAACCCGAGGGTGTCAGTCCTTGGGGATCTTGATTCCACGGTGGGGATGGAGGGCTCACTGGCTCTGGGGAGGGGGCTGCTTCCACCCTTCTAGGCGCTGACCCGGGCTCCTTCTCATTCTCTCTCTCTCCCTCTCCCTCCCTCTCTCTCTCCAGCCCCTGGAGGTGGTGGTGTGTAACACCAGCCTCCTGGCACCTCCACTGATGTCCCTGCCTGAGAGTGGGAGCCTGAGGACCGGGTGGAGGTGGTGGGGATCCCAGCCTTGCGCTGCTGGGAGCGATCCCCGGAATGAGCCACCCCACCCACCCCGAGGCTGGAGCCGCTGCATCCTGCTGCCTCTCCCCAGGCCTTGGCAATGATGACCCCCCCCAAAGACCCCATGTGTGTCCCAGATCTAGGGACTCAGGTCTCCAGTTCCTGGAGTCCAGGAGTCCAACCCCCTACCGAGCCCCCAGAGTCCCTGTGTACTTCCCCTCTTCACCTCCTTGTCTCCTCTCCAGAGATCCGTTCCCCTGAACCCTCGGTGTCTATGTCTTGAGCTAAATAAATGTGCATTTGGTTTTTCCCCTTGTTCTGTCTGTGTGTTCTCATCTGTGGGGACGAAATGGGGGAGGGACAAAACTGAACCTGGGGGGCTCTCACCCAAGTCCCCAGAATTGTTCCTCCTTCTCCTTCCCTTCTCCAGTGGTTTTCTCCTCTTTCTCTGAGCTCCTCAAGTTTCTCTTCCCCTCCCTCAACAACCCCTCCCCAGTCGGCCCTTCCTTCTCCTACCCCAGAGGCCCTTATAGACCCTTTCTCCTTCTCTCCACCCTCCTCCGTGAAGAAGACCCACCCACCCAAGACCTGCCTGCCACGGCACGGTGGGCGGAGGTCACTGCCCTGCTTCTCACCCCTGCACCCCCATCACCCTTGGCGTCTCCCACCCCCCGCCCCCCTGCTCCTACCCGAGGCTCTTGAAGCCAGGAAACCCAAGAGGAAATGACTGAGCCCGTCTGGGTCCCGCCCGCCCGCCCTCCTGCCTGCGCTCTCCTGGCCACACCCTCTGCCTGGGCGCCGCTGCTGCAGCTACCCTCTATCCACGAGGCTGCCGGCTCGGACCCCCAGCTCGGACGTAAGTCTCTCCTCTGATCCTTCTCCACCCTCTCCCCTCAGCCCAGGGCGTGGGCCCAGGTGGGTAAAGACTAGTCTTAGCGGATCTCTTTGCCCCTATTTATGCTCACTTCTCGGGCCCGCTCTGCCTTGTAAGCATCGTGGAAGCCCAGCATCGTGGGCTGTCCTGCTTCTCTCCCTTCTGCCTCATTCTCCCCAGCTCTCCTCTATCCTTCTACGACCACTCCTTCTCAGATCTGCCCAGCATCCAGTTCTATTGTCCCTGCAGTGAGGTCCTGACACCAGTCACTTTTTCCTCTGAGATAAGGAGCACATTACTCACTCTTCCTTTTTCCCTTCCTTGCTGACTCCTCCACTTGGGGACAGCCCCAGAAGGAGGGAGGAGGCCACAGGATCTATTCCTGTGCCCCAGACCCTTCTTGGTGGCCATCAGGGTCAGTCTGGGTGGGGTAAGTGTGTCTCTGCCTCAGGGGTGTCTGTGTACAGTGGCTGCTACTGGAAGCCCAGTTTGGTCTAACATGTCTTGTTTTCTTTGGGGACCTACAGAGGGAAGAGGGGAGTGATGACTGGGAACCCTCACTTCTGAGACTCTCTTGATAGCCCTGGGAGGGGGTCCTTGAAGCCAGAGATACCTGCTCAGGTCGGGGAAGGGGCCAGTAGGATCCCTGGGGGCTGCCCTGGACCTACCTCACTAACACCATGGCTGACCTCAACTCCTGCTCTCCCCATAGATGTCGCCCTGTGGTCGCCTGTATCTCCTCACCATTGTTGGCCTGATTCTCACTACCAGAGGTAAGGCCTGGCCCTTTTCTCCACCTTGCTCTACCTGAGTGCACTAGCCTGTGTCCTCAGCCCCACCCCCAACTGAGCTGGTACCAGGAAGTGGGGGTCCTGATGAAGGGGCCAATATCACACCATATCCGGACACCTCAGACCTGGGTGGCTGCTTCCAACAAGTCTAGCCAGAGCCTGTCCTGCTGAGCAGCCTCCATTTCACTTCCAAGAAGAACTGAGTTTGATTTGGCGGGGAGATTGGTGTCAGTTTTCTACTCAGCAGCCAGGAACCCTGGGCTCCCAGCAGAACAGCTCTCTGGATCCCTGGGTGATGCACAGTTAGGTGAGCCAGGGTCAGTCCAAGAGCTGGGGATGCCTCCTCTTTGCTTGGGAAGTACTCCCTGAGGACAATAGCTATGGTGGCATTGACAGGTGCTTTCTACATGGCAGTGTGCAGAAGCTGGTCTTAGGTTCAGCTTTACTGTATTATATATATTGTCCTGCCTGTTATACAATGAGAGAACAGGCTCAGCTAAGGGAACTGCCTGTGCCAGAGGCTAGTGACTGAAGGGGCTGGAATCCAATCATCCTGCCTGTCCCTGGAACCCGAGCCTGCTCTCCCCTGACTGTTTAAGTTCTCTTAGATAAAATGATTTTCATGTATTCCTTCAGGCATTCAACAAGTATTTGTTGATCGACTACTATGTACCAGATCTTATTTCACACACTGTGGAAACAGCAGTGTATAAAATAGGAGCTCACATTCTATTTCGGAAAGAGAGAAAATAAATAACCTATCAGTAAATTATATAGACTGCTAGATGGTGTTATGTGTTATGGAGAAAAATAGAGGAGAAGAATGAGGGTTGTTTAAATAGGGTGGTCAGAGAAGACCTTGCTAGGAAGTGACATGTGGGCAGACACTTGAAGGAGATGAGGGAATGAGCTAAGCAAGTATCTGGGAAATGAGTGAGTCTGGTGAGTGTAAGGAACAGCAGGCAGGCCAGGTGGTTTGGTTGGGGTGAACAAGGCGGCAGGGTGGGCAAAAGAGAGGTCAGAGAAGTGACAGGGGTCCAGATGGAGGGGGGACTTATAAACAGGGTGAGGATTTTGGCTTTTACCAAGTGAAAGGTGCAGCCAGGGGAGGCTCTGAGCCAGCCAGGCCACAATCTGCCTCAGGTGTTCACAGGCTTCCTCCTCTGCCGTGTGTGGGGAACAGACTATAGGGGCAGGATGGGAGCAGGAGACCAGGGAGGAGAAGGCTGTGGTGTCCAGGGCGAGAGGATGGAGGCTGGGCCAGGGCAAGGCAGTGGCTGTACCAAGCACTGACTGCACGTGAAGCTGTGGAGGAGCCTCTTTCACCCTACATCTCATTTCACCCTCCCTACGGCCCTCAGAAGTAGATTCAGTTATCCTTACTTTGCAGTTGAGGCAGCTGAGGCTCAGAATAGGGTCTTTATTTGCTCTAGGTCACACAGCAAGGAAGGTGTTGAGAACTGAATTTGAGATCAGGGCCCTGGCTGACTCTAGCGCCTGGGCTAAACCATCTCCCATCCCACAAGGTTGGGCTGGGAAAGGCAGCTGGAGGAAGGATGCTGGGGCATTAGCATTTCTTAAAACACTTCCAGGATCATGGATTGAAACCAACAAATCTGATCAATCAAACAGCTGTGTGCTATTCCACCAACAGAAGGACGTCTTGAATTACCACCCAAGGTTTCAGAAGGGAGGGCAGGGATGGAAGTTGATAAGAAAGGGGATCAAAGGTTCTTTCCTGGCTTCTCATTCTTGATTTCCCAGGACAGACATTGGAGGAGGCCACATCCATTTCTCTAGCAGACGCAACCACTGTGAACATTCATGCTGTGACTCAAACCTCAGGTGAGGAAAGAGGGACAGGTCTGGTAAGTTCCTGTCATTGCAAATAACAATGGCAACTAAAATCTCAAGCTGGACCAAACAGGAATTTTTTGAATTTGTGTAGCTGAAAGTTCAGGGATAGATCTTCAGGCATGGCTTGATCTAGGTTCTTAAATGATGCTGTCAGAAACCTGTTCTCATCTCTTGGTTCTGTTTTCTCTGTATTGGTATCATTCTCAGGCAGATTCTCTTCCTATAGTGCCTAGATGGCCTCTAGATACCTGGGGCTTTCATCTTACCTGCTAAGAATCTGAAGGAAAGAGAATTTCCCCTTCCTCAATCCAGCAAATGTCCCAGGACTGAGTGTCATTGACCAGGTTCAGGTTGCATGCCCACCAGTAAGCTTATCATTGTGGCCACAGGCACAGAAAACTGATTAGCCAGATCTAGGTCTCATGTTCAACCTCCAGCAGAGTTGGTGCTAGCCCCAGCGAACTAAGTAGACCAAGTGTCAGGAAAGGATGGTTCCCCAAAGGAAGTTCTGGGGCTCTTACCAGGGGTAGGTAGATACTGAGAAGAGGAATGGGCATCTATGGGAGGGCAGGGCCTGAGGCAGGGGAGATACTGGCATTGTATTTAGGCAATGAAGAAGTGGCTGGGCTAATTAAGTCATTTCCATTACATCAAAATTGAGTTGCTATGGAAACCCTGCCTACCATTCATGGACCTTCTTCATATCTTCTCTCTCTTCTCTCCCTGTTTCTGGACTTCAGATTCAGTTCACCCAGAACTCCAGACATCAGCCGTGCAGGCTAGTGGTGAGTGGGGTGGCAGTGTGGGGGCAGGTGGGCCTGGGACAGACATTGTTCCCCCTTTTCCTCTGACACCCTGGGTTTTTGGTTGTTCATTTCAGCCCTCCAGCTCTGAATCCCCTGGTTTAATTTGTGGTGGAACAGCCGACTCCACTCACTTATCTAAACAAAATCTTTTGGAATTGTGAAAAAGACCACATGCATGTAGAAAAGTACAAAAACCATAAATGTACAACTTAGCAAATTATTCTGAATTGATCCCCTGTATAATCACCACCAGGTCAAGGAATACAGCTTTGCAAACACCCCACAAAGTTCTCACAGGCCAACTCCATGTACTTCTTACTTTAATCTCTTTATTTTTCCTTTTTTGAATTTTCAAATCATTTTTTAACTTTTTCTTGTAGTCTAATATAATTCAAAAAGCGCTCCTCAATTGTTTCCATTAATGTTTAATGACACAGTAGTGCATAAACACATTCTCCTCATAAATAATAAAAATGTGGTAAGCAAGGCAAAATCCCTTTGTTCATTCCTCATCCTTGTTTTCTCCCCCAGGTCTGGGAGGCTCCCACTGTTAGCAATGGGTTGGGGGTAGTTCCCCAGTGAGACTGCACCACACGTGTGTAACCTGGAAAAACTACACTGACTGGGAGGTATATTCGTGTGAGCTTAAGGATATTAAATGATTGTCATTCTGCAACTGGCTCCCCGCCCCACCCCGCAGTGAAATAATGTACGGAAGCTCTCCCCACATTCCCATAGAGACATTGATCTTGTGTTTTTCAGTGCTGTGTTCTCCACAGGGTGCCCGCGCACAGTTAATGACGCTATGCATATCTTGATGAGCACCTTGGTTGCTTACACCACTTTGGTTCCAAATATTTTACCCTTGATCACTCATTCAACCCTCACACAAGCCCTCCGAGGTAGAAATGATCATTAGCCTCACCTTACAGATAGGGACATGGAAGCTCACAGTAACTTGCCCAAGGTGTCACAGCATGTCAGTGACATGGCTGAGAACAGGGTCCAAGAACCTGACTCTAGAGCCCTGCTTTTGCCCACAACACCATGGAGTCAAGGACATGAACACTAACATTTGTTTGCAAAGCTGCACCAATTTGCCCCCCCACCAGCAATATGTGAGTCCCCCACCCCATTCCCACAGTGCCACTTGGCTGATAAGCATCTTTGAGATGTGCCAGCAGGATCCAGGGGAGAGGGCCCCTTGCTGTTCTGTGGATCTGTGTATTGCTGATTCACTTGTTTCTTATCCTCCCCTCCTTGCTCTTCTGACCTCAGTAGAAGTAACAGCAACCCAGGCGGAGACCCAGACACCACACCTGACAGGAGTGGATGTGCTTCTAACCACAGCTCCAGGGATGGAAGGTAGAGCCTCGCAGTAGAACAGCAACATAAAAGTTTTGTTTAATTCTCTATCTAGGTCAGCATTCCCCTAAGGACGTTTCTCAGAGCACCCGTTTGGGGAATTGTTAATACATCTTCCAAAAAAATTTTTTTTGGTTTGCAGCCAAAGGTGTTTGCGAAACTCTGAGATAAAGTTAGACATGTTTCTTTCTGGTGAGATTTATCAGAGTCTTAGTAAAGTTTATTTGCAGCAAGTGTCCCCAAGAGGGTAATCTAGTTTACAACATTTTCCAAACCTGAGAGACTCAGGACCCTCTCTTGTTCAGGTTCCTTCATGGGGCTGGTGCCTAGAAAAGTGGCTGCAGGTGTTTCCACTGTGTATGTCTTCATGTTAGAGAAGGAGCTTTTCAATTGCAAAATACAGAAAACCCAACTTAAAAAGAAAGGCTTATTAGCTGTATATGTTCTGTAAAGTCCAGAGGCACCAATTTCAGGCATGGCTGGATCAAGGAGCTCAAGACATCATGACAGACTCACTCCTTCTCCCTGTTGTCTTAATTCTCAAGTGGCTTTTCCCCTCTTGGTGGCAAAGATGGTCGTGGAGTTCTAAGTTTAGGTCACAAACTCATCAGCTAGAGCCATATCTCTTTCTCATCATCTGCAGCCCCAAGTATAACATTGACTTTCATTGGCCCAGCTGGGGTCACATGCCCATGTCTGACCAATAGCAACCTGGGAAATTGACTTCTCTGATTGTTGAGGTCTGAGTCGTGTCCCCCAACCCTAAGGCTGGAAAACCTCTCAGCCCTGTCTGAGCTTCACACATTGAGTCAGGGAAGAGATGGTTCTTCTTAAGACCAGTGAGTAGATGATGTTATCAGAGGTGCGGGAAAGGGGGCTGAGCCTAGATGAAGGTGGCTTCTAACATCTGTGTGATGCTCTGTGTTTGAGGAGCAGTCCCTGCTGGAAAGTACTGCAGCTTGACCCACTCCTAGGCTGAGATACATCCACAGTGTGCAGTCTGGGCACTGTGTAGGAGCACCACCTCTAAGGTCGTGCCATTCCTCTATGGCAATTTTTATGACTGCTACAGTTTTCCAGTGATCGCAGTATAATGCCTCATTCTGACAGAATCTGTCTGTTAAAACAATTTTATGACCGATGGAAATACAGGGTCCTGGGGACTTCCCCAAGTTGGGGTGGGGGTGGTCAACTCTGTCCACAATTCCCAACTGAGAAAACATCTTCACATCTCTGATTCACTTGCTCCAAGTCCTTGAGTGTTGTTCCATACTCCTGGTTATATGTGACAGAAATTCAGTTGGGCTGACGGGTCATGGAGCCAAACTGCAAAAGCATTGCTGAGCCTCGGGGTGGCCCAGAGCCTGAGCACAAAAGCCCCCAACACCTCTCTCCCTCCATCTTTCTTTCTCTTATGCTGGATCTTGTCTTCCACCTTGTGAGAAAATGGCTCCTATTGTCTGCTGGCTAGAGCTTCCTAAGCTTCACCTAGCTTCCACTCAGAATCCCTGTTTGGAATTTGCAAGGTCCCAGGGAAAGGCGTGACTGGGTCACATGCTCCCTCTTGTGGTCTGGGTTACAGTAGGAGAATGAGATAGACTAGGGAAGCTGGAGCTGCACCCCTGCACCCCTGCCTCCCTGTCCCCAACAACTCAAGAAAGGGGAAGCTGTTCCCAAAAGAATGGAGGAGTGAGTGCCAAGTAGATAATAATAGCCAACATTAGCTGGGGGTTTGCTTGGTGCTGGACACTGTGCTAAGCTTTCATGTATTCATTCAATGCTCACAACCACCCTGTGTGGTGGGAACTGTCTTAACCCCATTTTACAGGGGAGGAGCTGAGGCCTAAGAGGTTATTCTGCTGGCCCTAGGCCATAGCCCTAGGGGGCAGAACTAGAATTTGAGCCCAGGCTCTTCAGTGCCGGGGTGCCTGAGCGCCACATGCTGCCCAGGCTATCCTTTACATTTTCTGTACTCCTTCTTCTGTTTCTGCTATGGATCTTGCCTACCTCTGGGCAAGGCTTGCCAGAATCCTTGGCAAATGATTCATGTTTTGGAGGTGAGGTGCTGAGATTGGCTGTCAGACAGCAATAGCCACTTCACTGAGGGTACTTCTTAGTGCCAAAGGGGCAGGTCTCGGGGGGCTTTGGGTTTTTTTTAGAGAGAGGAACCCTCTGGTATTTTTGGCCTAGGAGCAGAGGTGATATTCAAAATGTTTTATAACAAGTGCTTCTAGGCTCTAACTGGGCCAGGGTCCTGGAGACACCCAGCCTGGCTATGACAGATGTCATCCTTTACTTCCTGGACTATGGATCAGTCCACAGGGTCCTAGGAGAGGGGTCAGGAGGTTGAGGCAACTGGTTTTAACCAAGGGGTGTGGGCTTATTTCAATATATCCATTCCTGCCATTCCTTACTGGCTCCAGGGTTTAGGGTGGGGGACACCTGTCCCCGCCCACTGAACGTGTAGATGTGGGAGAGGGGTTTCTCACAAATACAGATTTTAACTGATGCCCCTTGTTTCCCTCCATGGCTCACTGCTGCCCTCCACCATCTCTACCCACTTTCCCTGCTGATCCCACTAAAGGCACCACACCCTCCAAGCAGTCTCCGGACCAGGACTTCACGACAGACTCTGCCCTCAGGACAGCTGGTCAGTAACTCCCCAGATTGGAAACAAGCTATTTCCTGATCACTGTGTGTTTCCAGCCCCTGGAATACTGCCCAGCACAGAGTAGTCCTCAGTAAACATATGTTGGGTGAATATATAACTTCAAGAGTGGCAGAGGGTGGACACTCTGCAGAGGGTAGACGTGCAATAAATATCTGAATAGATGAATGAATACACAAATGACGGCTGCATGCAAACCACTCCAAAACTCAATAACTCAAAATGACAACCATTTGTTTCGTTATTGAGGGCTAAACTTGAGTCTGCAATTTGGAAGTCTGGGCTCAGCTGGGTGGTTCTTCTGCTCTCTTCTGGAGTTGTGCATCTGAGATCATCTTGGGGGTCAACAAGGAGCTGTTTCTAGACGCACCGTGATTCTTCCCCTTGTGGTTCTGTCTTCCACTTCTTGACCAGCCAACCCCAACGAACAGGTGGAAATGATATGCCCATGTGTCACCTTCATTCATTCATTCAGTAATTCAGTAAATAGGTACTTATTGAGCACCAGCCTATGTGCCAGGCACTGTTCTATGTGCCAGGCTTACAGCAGTGAATGAGACAGCAAAAATCTCTGTCCTCATGGAGCAGACATTCCAGTGTGGGGAGATAAATAATAAATAATAACCATGTTGATTATATGTCATGTGCTTTTAAAGTTCTATCAAGAAAAATATAACAGGGTTGAGCTAAGAGAGTGACTGGGCAGTATTTTTGTAAAGGGCCAGGAAGACCTCTCTGAGGAGGAGTTGAAGGGGAAGCCATGAAGATATCTGGGAAAGGGCTCTGGGCAGAGGGAGCAGCCAGTGCCAAGGCCCTGGGCTGAGAGTGGTCTGGCAGATCACAGGTGATGGGATCCATATTGTGTGCCACGTGAGGACTTTGGATTTTCTTCTGAGTGCAGCAATGCTGAGACACAGCTGTCCCCTCTCCCTGACCCTGTCATTCACTGATTTACTCCGCAAACCTTTGCTGAACTTTGACTTGCTCCCTGTCTGTCCCCTGTAGGTTCAAGTGAGGATGACCCCTTCTCCTATGGTAAGTTACTCGTGGAGGGTGCAGGGGGAGGAGGGTGAAGGCCTTCTCACCTCTTCACTTCTCTCTCTGCAGACGAGGTCACTCTCCGGAAACAGGGGCTGTTGGTCGCAGCTGTGCTGTTCATCACAGGCATTGTCATCCTCACCAGTGAGAATGGGCATTGGGCAGGAGGGGCACCAAGACTGGGAGGGAGGAAGCCTTGGTGTACACTCTGATCTGGGGTTAGGGGAGAGCTTCATGAAGGCCCCAGCATAAGGTGATTTTACATGAGGCAAAGCCCTTAGTTTCATAGCATACAGAATTCAGTGGCTTAAAATGGCAACCATTTACCTAGCTCTCAATTCTGCAGTTTGGAAATACAGCCTGGGTTCAGGCTGGGTGGTTCTTCTGGTTGCTGCTGGACTTATTCACACACCTGTGGTCAGCTGCCAGTCAGGCACCTTAGTTCTTCACCTCATTGGCCTGGGCTTGTTCACATGGTGGTGGCCAGATCACGGGATGGCGCAGCCTCCAGGACTAGTGGCAGTGGAGAGCTCTGATCACACCTGCCTGAGAGGGTGAGGGGCGTTAATGGCTGTGCCAGAACATGGTGAAAGATGGAACTGTCAAGAGGTTTGCAGCCACTGCGTCATTGTGACCAGGTCAGGAGGATGCAAGGTGTAGGGGACTGGACAAGCAATAAACCTCTCTCCCCTCCTGCCCTCCTCTCTCCTGCTGGTGCCTCCGGGCCAATGCTCATGTAGAGGGCAAGGGGCTGGGACTGTAGCCTCTTAAGTCAGCCTCCCAAGACCCAGCAGCACAACAGGAAGGGAGCAGAGGGAGACTCACAGAGAAACTAATTTTTAAAAAAGTTTTTTAAATGCTGCACACTAAATAAAACACGAAGACCACCAGTTTGCAAGCTCTCAGTTAAGCTGTGTAACCTATACCAAGTTTCAATACCTCTGTTGTCCAACTTCTCCATCAGGAAAATGAGCACAGCCACATCTTTTCAGTCTAAAGGTGGGAGGCAGAACACTGGCAATAATCAAAAGAGATTGTTAACACATGCTTGAACCTCGTTGAATCAGGGCTCAAGCAACATGTATTTACTGATCCTGACTTTGTGTCTGGCCCTATTCTTTCCCCTGTAGGAAGAGTGAGGCTCAGAGAGCTGAGGGGTGTGCCCAAGGTCACATAGCACATGAAGAATCAGAAAAGGACTGGACTCAGGTCTGTGTGAGGACAGAGCCTGAATGTTAGTTATGGGGACATAAATTGTTCCAAAGACAAATATTTGTGGTCACCTACTCTGTGCCCAGCCTGTGCCATGATGCTGGTCCCACCCTTGGGGAGCTCACATCTCTAAGGGGGATGACAACAAACGTAAATGCAGTAATGAGCAGAGTGAATACAGAGAAAGATAATAAAGTAACCATGAGAAAAATAAAGCCACATGACATGACCGAGAGGGACAGGGAGAGGCACTTCCTCTAAAGAGGTAAAATCGGAACTGATTCCTAAGGATGAGAAAGATGATTTTAAAAAACCAAACAGGTAGAGGGAGGAGCCCTAGACGAGTATTGAGTTGAGCACATGGCAATAACTATGGAAAGAGGCCAGGAGGAGCCAGGGATCAGGAAAACAAGGATGGTTACCAGGAGTACCCTTCGTCTTCTAAAATCCCCTCGCATTCACTGTAGTCCAGTCTCCTGGCCTCCCTGCCCACCTGTCCCTTCCTACCCCCAGGCCTTTGCACTGACTGTTTACTCTGCTTGGAATACCCTTCCTCCAGATGTCCAAGTGGCCCCCCTCTCACCTCTTCCAGGTCGTCTGCCTCCTTCCTGTTTTTTTCTTCATAGTGCTCACCACCATCTGACTTACGACCATCCATACAGTTGACTTAGTTATTCATCTCATTGCTGGTCTCCCCTACTAGAAAGTCAGCTCTACTAGAGCAAGGCTTTTAGTAACTGTTGTTCTTGGCTGTGTCTGCAGTACCTAGACCAGTATCTGGCACATAGTAGGTGCACAGTAAACATTTGTGGTACGAATAAATAACACACAAGTTAGAAAGGTTTCCAAAGTGCCCCTCTGTGTGTGGGGGAAGATCCTCCCATGGGCCCTGCACCGGCTCTTCTATCTGCTTCCCACCCCTTGCTCAGTTACCTTGGTGCTCCCCAAGCAGCAAAGTTGATAGACCTTGTCCTCTAGCATCCAGAGCACACACACACAGAAATCAATATCTTCCAGTTCATAATGGGATCATTTCCTTCATCCACAGGTGGCAAGTGTAGACAGTTGCCCCGATTATGCAGGAATCATAACAGGTGAGCCCATCAGAAGTGGGAGCCGATGACCTGATGGGCACCAGCGACCGAGCCGGCACCAGCGACCGAGCCGCCACCAGCTCACCACGCCCACCTCCTCCCTCTCTCAGAGCCTACAAAATACTCGCTAAAGCCCAGCCTGAGAGGGAAGACACAGGTGGAGCCAAAGCCAGAGCTAATGGCCTGAGCCCCCTACCATCCCAACTCTGCCTATCCTGAAGGTTGCATATCTCCCCAGGCACTGCCCTACTACATTGATCATTCTGTTCAGAAAATAAGTAAAGCACTGTAATCTTTGTCTCATGATCTGTGATCATTCATGACTGAGGGTGGAAGAAAGTGGCAGAGGCTGGGGAGAGGCTCCTGGAGAACTAAAGTGAGAGGGTCACACACTCAAAAACCAAGGCAAGAGATACAGTGAATGCAGTCAGCCTGGGGTGAAATGGGAGGGATTGCGGGAAGGGCTGCAGGGACCCTGGTCAGTGCTGGATTTTGCCTATGGCAACTTGAGGCACCTGTTGCCATAGGAACAGAGCCTGGTGTCCAATGTCAGCTCACCCCTAACATTGCATGGCAAGCACAAGGGAGGTCCCACACTCATGGTGGGCCCCTTTTCTTGACACCCCAAATCCCTCCAACATGCACATACATGAGTTTACCCACACCGCTAACTCACTGATTAGGCTACCTCTTGATTTAAGGGAGTGCCTGCCCACCAAGAAGAACACATGGCCCTGGAGTGGGCTTAGAGCAGTTTGGGTGGGGAATCCTAGGTCCCAGTTTCCCAGAGCAGTTAAGAAGAGCACAGGCTTCAGTGGGCACTTCTTGAAGGCTCTTGGGTTCTGCAACCTGTGAGGAGGGGCTCAACCAGAAGAGGCCAGGGCAGGCCCTCTGAAGCACAGGGCTTGGGGCAGAGGCCTCTACCCAGGCTGAAGGGTCATCGTGCCAAAGTAAAGAGACAAGGTCCTGTTCGCAGGTGCTTGTGTAACAATATCTCACAACTTCAGGTCACAGCCTGTTCATGGATTACAAAATCAGTTTGGTGGGCTATGAGTAGCATCAGAAAAGGAAAAAGAAGTAATAAATACAAAAGAAAATAGTGTATCAAGCAGTAAAAAAAATCTATATCTATATCTATATCTATATCTATCTATTCTCAATTTTTTGCCAGAATTTCATTCTACCTGTATTATTATTATTATTTGCTTTT
>VMDR010006407.1:5878-35876 GCA_007922815.1 Macrotus californicus | reverse complement strand
ATATTATTCATCCGGCCCCTCAACACGGCCTTTGCACTTACTGCATCTTGGACATCTTTCGTGTTGCTGTACTCAAATCCATTGTTCTAACTGCTGCTAGGTCTTCCATTCCATGGAATCCTTATTCTTTTTTTTTTTAAAGATTTTATATATTCATTTTTGGAGGGGGTGGGAGGGAGAAAGAGGAGAGAAACATCAATGTGTGGTTGCCTCTCATGTGCCCCCTACTGGGGACCTGGCCCGCAACCCAGGCCTGTGCCCTGACTGGGAGTCAAATAAGCAACACCTTGCTTTGCAGGCCGGCACTCAATCCACTGAGCCACACCAGCCAGGGTGGACATCTTATTCTTAGTCAAGCTTTTATTCATAGCTATTTAAGTGGTTTTCATTATTTTGCTATTATAAACAATACTGTATTGAACATCTTTGCACATATATTTCTGTGCATATTTGTGAGTGTTTACGTAAGATTAATTCCTGGAAGTGGAAATTCTAGGCTAAGGGGAGGGCTCACATTTAAAATATTAAAGGGTGTGGGAAAAGTGCCCTCCGCAAATAGTTATCCACTCACATTCTCACCGGCTCTGCATGAGCTTTCTGGTTTCTTACACCCTCATCATTATGTAGCCCCCAAACTAACCAACCAAACAAACAAATGAACGGGAAGTCACTCATATTTTAATTTGTGTTATTATTACTGAGGCTGTCCATTTGACGCTTATATTTATTTTTCAACAAAATGCTGTTTGTGTACTTTGCACATTTTTCTGTCATGTTGTTGGTATGTTTCTTATTGATAGGTGTTTAGATAGAAAAGGAAGTAGCTATTTGTCATAGGTATTAGAAGTAATTTCACAGTTTTTCTCCTTTACCTTGTTTGTGGTGCTTTAACTTACGGGAATTTAAAATGTTTACGTAATCAAATTTATTACTCTTTTTCAATTATTTTATTTCATGTTAAGAATCTAATTTATTCCAAGATAATTTAGACAATTCACTTATCCTTCCCTGTTAGCAATTAAAAACGTTTTTATTTTTATGTTAAAATCATGTGATTTTTATGTTAAAACCAAAAGTTGTAATGTAGGGGTCCAATTTAAAGATTTTTTCCCAAACATCTAGCTAGTTGCCTTATACCACTTATTGAATAATCTATCTTTCTTCTTCTGATTTGGAATTGCCACCTTTATCATCTACTAAACCCTTATGTAAACTTTGGTCTCTGAACTTTCTAGTCTGTCTTAGTGGACTGTCTAGTCCTGCATTTGTACCACATTGTTTTAATTACTCTAGGTTTATAATGTAACTTTCATAATAGGGAGGTGGAGTGCTCTTGCTGTTCTGTCTTTAAAAGAATATTTTTTGGCTGTTTTCACACGCACTACTTTTCCAGGTAACTTTGGAATAATCTTGTCAAATTTCTATCCTCTCAACAAAATGGACAGATGAAACCTCCTTTGTGATCTTGATGAGGGTCACATGGAGTTTTATGCAATCAGATGGAGGGAATTGACATCTTCATGCTACTCATACACTTTTTGTTCCATTTTATTTAGATCTTATTTTGTGTTTTTCGGTGGAAGTAAATACCACTTTTAAAGGCAATATAAAACTTCGCCCATGGGTTTACCAGAATTCACTTACTGTTCCCTCATGGCTGGCTGCCGGATCACCTCCCATCTCTCTGTAGATTCGATAGTGTGGCGGTGAGCATCAGTGCGCTTTGCTCTTTGAGCATGTTTTGCTGATTTCCTTAGAATCCATTTTCAGAAGCAGATTAGATCAGGATCTAGGCACTTTAAAGGCCACTGGGAGATTGCTTTTTAGATAGGCTGAAACAATCTGCTGTCCTACCAGGTATATGGGAACACCTGTCTGGCTGAATAATTACATTAACATTAATAAAAACTTTGCTCTGTTGATGGGGATGAGGCATGCGGTGGGACACGACGTTGTGTGGCCACCATCATCTGCGGGTGAATAGATCTTTCCTTTTCGCCTCCGTTGCGTGCTTTTCTCCCAGGGAGCAGTGTTGGCGTTTCACTGAGACCTCGGAGACATTTAGTAAGTTCTTAGGTCTTTTGAAAAATTCCAATTGTCCCCTGACATCTAGGACTGGAGGGTAACTTTTGAGAGGTGCGTTTGTATTTTGCTACGACAAAATCATCCAATAGCAGATAGGACAGATAACTCTACCTTCTGCAAACACACACACACACGCGCTGCCGAGATGCTGCAAATTTCTGCCAATTGCTGCAAAGTGTAACGTGGAGTTGGCCAAGGTCGAGAGAAGGTTTCCTAATTCCATGACCCCAGTAGGTCTTTGAAAAAAAAGGGTTCCTCTTGCTTTTTAGTAGAAACAGTCACTTGGGTTCCCCAAGTTTAGAACCCAGATGTGTTTATTTGTAACAAGCAAATGCCAAATTTGCTAGGCAGGCCTGAGATGGACACTGGACAACCCTCCTTGTCGTGTTTCTTTGCTTTGGGACCATTATTCATTCCTGTGTATCTGGCATGAGTCGAGCATGGGAATTAGACCCTTAAAATGCTCTCCTTCCATCTGCAAACCCCTCTGGTGCCACCACCTTGCGGTAGCACCCCTTGCATCAGGACTTTTTTGTGGGGTGGGTCATGCTTTTACAGGGCAGTTCCTTTCAGGGTGAGTCTATTAGGCTTGTAGGACATTTTAATTGAGGTGTTGTAATTGTGGGGGGCTGCACGGGCCCTGGCGAGGGTCACGCTATAAATTAGAGTATTGTGCTTACTGTGTTAACAGGCATTTACGTGCCCTAAATCCTTCATACAGCGGTGGGATAACAGCCCCTAAGGCCGTAGTTACTATTTTGGGTTGGGTTCACTTGTAAAACTGGATATTTTTATTGTGAAGCTGTTTTTAGTTAGAGGAGTACATAAAACCCTTTGAAAGACAGAATTTCAATTTTGTGGTTGCTGTCTTATATAGTTTAAATGGTAAAGTCACTATATATAAACATATATATTTAAAGTTTAGAACCAAACAGTTAAAATCATGCTCACTTCAGCAGGTCTTCTTAATAAAGGAGAACTACAAAATCTCAGTGCAATTTGGCCAAATATATGTCCTTTCGCCTGACTAGTAACGACTTTTAACTCATGGGAGACAGGTTCTCTTTGGTTTGTGATGTTTGTTTCTCAGAGATTGCAGGTCCCCGGGAGGATCTGGACACTGTGTTCTAGTGAGGGGCAGCGGTGTGGAGGGCACAGGCTGTGTGGGCTGCCCCGGGGAGGGGGCGGGCGGTTACAAATACACGGGGTTGAGTTGATGAGGTTTTGCAGACACATTTCCATCCCTAGGCCTGAGGCAGACAGAGTGCCTGCCTGGCACAACAGGACATCCCCAGACTCCCCAGGAACCTGACTACCCTGTTTGATGGTCCCCAGTTAGCAAATTGAATGGACTGTGGGCAGTTAGCCATGCTGGCTTGTGTTGTACTGCTGGGGCCGCAGCTGGATGAGACAGAAAACTGCATGACACTGGGGCTGGGGAGGGGATGATGGCGCATCCCCTGACAGAGAGGGTCCAGTGCAGTGTGAAGATCCCCGCCTGACTGCCGATACCTGTGTTCACCCCTGCCACTGAGTCACTTCTTCCAAGTCCTTTTTCCTTTACTTGAGTGGGAGGGCTATCCTACTTGTCAAGAGCGTTCACCTGCACACACTCACTCGATTCCGAGGGAGGAGACTGGGAATGTTGGAGGAAGCTACTCTGGGGATGGAAACTGTGTCCCAGAGACCTGATGGCTGAATAATCAGACGATGGGACACAATTCTCATGGTCTTACTCTGTACTTACAAATGAACTCTGGTGACTGGGGACTCTTCTCTGTTCTCTCTTGCTATTTGTCTTGTTTCTGACACTGAATTTATGAGTCGGAAGGGCCAGCCAACAGTGGTGATGATTTTCATGGCACCGTTTAGCTGCTTCAATCCCCTTCCAACATACACGAGGTCATGAGGTCATACATGTTTGACCATATACATGAGGTCATTCCCATGTTTGCTCCCAACATTTCTCCTGTATCTGTGACCTCAGGCCCCTTATCTGTCCTTTCCCTTCTTGTAGATCCGAATCAGGCTATCTCTCCTTTCTCTGGGTATTGGCAGACATTAATTGTATCAGTGTTTGGGGTTTATATCCTTCTCACCACTGGTTATTTATAAAGCAAAGAGGTGGTATATATAGTGGTTACAAGTTTGGCCCCTAGAGTCAGGCAGACCTGATTTGAGTCCTGGTTCTGTCCCCTGCTGGATGTGTAACCCATTCAGCCCTCTGAGCCTCAATTTGTCCTGGAAGGCTAGAACCTACCCCTTTGTTTAATTATAAAAATTAAGCAAAGCCATTAAAAACTCTTACCTAGGTGGATAGTAAGTACTCAAGAAGAGTTAGCTGTTGTAGATATCACTGTTATTATTATGCATCATGTACTCAACAGCATCATAAGTTCCTTCTGTCCTCCTGAGCACCTACACCTGTGCCTACAGGTGATGACTTTCAGGGAGGTTGAGGACAGCACCAGCCTCATCTCCTGGTGTTGACCCTTTGGTTCCTAGAACCAGATGTTTGGCAGCACAGAGGCTCTGCTGAGGTTCTTGATAGATAAACAATAGCACTTCTCTTAGGAAGGAAGCAGGTCGACTTTCCAATGACCTGCAGTTTCCTGTGTGGGTGGGTGGGAGGAGGTGAGTACGGCAGGGGAGGTGAGGGCTTACAGAGGTGGGCAGACTACTGGAAGCCAGTTTCGCCTTTGCCCTCTAACTTGCTGTTTTTGAAGGCCACATGGTTTAGGGGCAAGAGGATGATGTTGGAGTCAGAAGGCTGGGGTTTTGGGTTCTAGTTCTGTCACTAGTCAGCTATGTAAGCCTGGGAAATTTCACAGGCTTTCAGGGCCACAGTCTCCCCATCTGTGAAGTGTACTTTAGGGCTGGGGGGGAAATCCAGTGAGGCAGTCCCTGTGTTGGTGCTGTGTGAAAAAGCGCACAAATATGAGCTGTCATAATAAGATGTGTCTGGACTTCACTAGTGTACTTGTTCCCTTTTTCTTTGCCCTTCTGCCCTGTTCTTTTTTGCCTCTGTATCTACCCTCTCTCTCCTTTCCCTTCCTTGGTTGCTGGGGCAGACCTGTAGTCTGCAAGGAGACAGCAGAGGGGAGTAGAGCTCTAGATTTCTGGCCGGGACCTCTGCACTCCTCTTGCTTGGAACCATTCCCCTCCACACCTTTCAGATTGGCTCAGTGCTGAGGCTGGTTGTCCCAAATCTCTCCTCGCAGTGTCTTCCCCCATCATGCGCGTTCCTGGGTGTTATTCTTGTCTCCCCAGTGACAGCATATACTTGTCTGTTGCAGAGATTGTTGTTTGGATTGCTGTGTACCAAGATGGTCACATAGTAGGCGGTTGGTAATTGTCTGCTCGGTGGCACCGCTGCTAGAGGTTGTATGAGAGAAATGGGACAAATGGTCCTGTAGCCTGTGGACCAGTAGCCCCTAGAGGACACACTCAGCTGGGGGCCCAAAGTGTCACAGGCTCAGGCTCCTGGACTCTCTTTTGCATGAAAGAGTAGAGGCTTGAGAGGTGGTCTCCAGGATGGGGAGGGGGGTAAGGTCCTGGCTGTCCCGGTGCTGAGGGCTGAGGACTGTCCTTGTTTCCTACGCGGAGGAGGAAGATTTGGTTAGTCTCCATGGTTCGCAGCGTGTTAGAAATGGCAGCGCCTGTGAGAACTGGACAGTGTGGTGTCATGGTCCTGGGGGCCTTCGTGGCTTGTATGTAGCCTCTGGAAAGCCCACCCCCTAGATCTGCATCTTGTGGGTGTGAAGGGTGAAAATTTAGACGGTTGCTAAAAGGTGCCTAGACATATTCAGACAGCAGATAAGAGCTGTGTAGCTAGAATAGAGAACCACTTGGTCCACTCATTCATTTAGTCATTTGTCACTTCTCATGTGAGTATGCTCTCCATAGTAGGCTCAGAATGATACAGGACAGAACATTCTAGAAACTGTCATTATCCCTGTGAAACTTACCATCCACTGGGGAGAGGGCGCATCATGAATAATTACCAAATGTGTATAGCTACAGTTACGGTAAGTGCCACGAAGGCTAAGTGTTGGAATAGCGACTGATAGGGAGACCTAACCTTCACTGGAGGGTCAGGGAAGGTCCCTCCCTCTCACTGACATTTAGGACAGCCAGAAGGTGCAGGGCGCGGGTGTTTTAGACAACTCTGATTTAGCCAACAACGATGACTCTTTGCTAATTGGAAAAACCCACCTCTCCTGTACGAGGGTTTAATTCTGCCTGTGCACGCGGCAGTGAGGTGAAAGGTGTCCCCTGGAGTCATGCAGTGTGCACTGGAAGAGCACAAGGGAGGCCCTGCTTTCAGGAACAGGGACAGTGTGTGTGAAGACCGCGAGGTGTGACGTAGCTGGGTGTAGTAAGGTAACACTGTGAGCGGGGTGCAGACAAACAAGGGGGAGAGGAGTGAGTAAGAATGCACAGGTAGGTGGGGTGGGACAAGCCACCCGTGGTGGTCATGCTAAGCTAAGTTGAAGGAGTTTAAGTCACCAAAGAACTTTAAGCAAAGAAGTGACTTGATCATTTTTATATTTTAAAAAGCTTGCCCTGGTTGCTGGGTGGAGAATGGTTCAGAGGGCTAGACTGGCTGTGGAAAGACCAGATGGGAGATTTTCACGGTAAAAGATGGGGTTTGGGCTAGGGTGGTGACCGGTGGAATGCAGAAGTACAGATGAGACAAGTGTTTGGGAGGTGCTGTGGGTAGCATTTAGGAGGCAGGAAGGGGAAAGAGGAGTTGACTTTTTTTTTTTTTTTCCTCACCTGAGGACATCTCTTCATTGCTTTTTAGAGAGAGAAGAAGGGAGAGAGAAACATCGCCGCTGGAGACGTGGGACTGAACCACAACCTAGGTTATGTGGCCTGACCGGGAATCAAACCTGCAGCCTTTGAGTTACAGGACCACGTTCCAACCGACTGAATCACACCGGCCAGGGCAGGAGTTGACTTGTTAAGACTGTGGAAGAGCAGGAACGGACTGAGATGACTGGAAGACACACCCATGGAGGTAGGAGGAAAACCAGGAGAGGCTGGTGGTGAAGAGCACAGACTAAGCTTAATGGAGAAAGATGGATTCTATTTTAAAATCAGGGACAAGATAAGGATCTCCATTACCACCCTCTAGTGTTATGGTAATACTAGACTTCCTGGCCAGCACTAAAGAGGAAAAGAAATAGGTGTGAATTAGAGGGGAAAGAGTGAAGCTGATCATTTAAATAGCAAAAACAACAGATTTGACCAACCTAGAATTAAGCAAGGTTAACAGATGCAAGAGCAGCTTATGAATATCAATAGAATTTCTCAACATCAGCAAAAACAGATTAGAAGATATAATTTAAAAACAATAACGTTCATGGCAGAACCAACACTATGAAATATTTAGGGATTAACAACAACTGAAAATATCAGACCTGTATGGGAAAAATACTAAAATTCTTGAAAGCTATAAAAGGAATCCTGAGTAAATGGTCAGGGTAATTTCTATGTCTTTGAGCGGGTTGCCAATATAAAATGATGTTTATTCTTCCCAAATTAAACGATAAAGTCAAGGCAATCCCAACAAAATTTCAGTAGGATTATTTTTAGGAGCCTGATAGGTATATTTAAAGAGTAGTATAAAAATAGATGTTCATGAATAACTCACAAGTTTGAAAAGGAGAATGAAGAGAGGGAACTTACCCTCTTGGATATTAGAACACATTCACAGTCTTATTGCGCCAAACCCATACAAACAGAACAGTGCAGCAGAACAGACAGCTCAGTCACAGACCCATGTGTATAAAGGAATTTAAGAAATATGAAAGATGACCTACTAATAAAATTGGATCTTGTGGCAGATGCTAGTCCCAGAGATGACTACAGCGCAGCGTTGCTGCCCCTCCCACATGTGCTCCTCCAGTGCGACTTTGACACTTTTCCCAGTGACAGGTGGGGTGTGTGTTCTCCCACCTTGATGCTGGCCAGGTATCGGCAGCAGTGGACGTAAGGTCAAGTGATTTCTGAAGCTAGGTTATATAATGTGGTCCTGCCTTTGCTTTTTTTTTTTTTTTTTCCCTCTCTCTTGGAACTCAGCCATCAGATGTGAGGAGGCCCCAACAGGCTCTGATGAAGTACTAGTGAACAGGAACCGTGGCCCCCAGGCCTCCGCCTCAGCCTCAGCGGGACTCCCAGCTGGCAGCCAGTAGGAACTTGCAGCCACCCGAGCAAGCCATCTCGAGAGCGCCCCCTTCAGCCCCAGTGGGGCCCTCTCAGCTGGCATTCGGTGCCACAAAGAAACCATCCTCACTGATTCCCACTAACACTGTGGTATGTGAGCAAAATAAATGTTTGTTTCAGCCACTATGTTTCGGAGTGTTTTGTTATACAGGCTCTAGACCGCTCTCTGGCTCATGCCATGTGCATATATTGACACAATGTTAAAGGGAAACAAGCGATTGGTAGAACATTATGCAGGGGAATGTCTGTGTGACGGTAGGTGTGGCAAAGGATTTCTTAAGCAAAACCCCAACTGTGCAAACTATAATTGAAAAATGGATAAATTTGATTCAATGGCAATGAAATAATTCTGCCTAATGAGGAATTGACACAGTTAAGAGACAGACGATAGTTTGGGAGAAATGTTTGTAAACTGTCAAACTGTAAGGGACTAATATTTAGAATTTATAAGGAGCTGTTGCAAATCAACAAGAAAAAGACAAGAACCTCTGTGAAAATGTGGAGAAAAGAATGGAAATCGGCAGTTCACAAGACAACTCCTATGATAAAAAGCATAGGTCATGTAAAGATATTCAAACTCAGTGATTAGAGAGATAAAAATGAAGTCACAAGATACTAGGCTACACCCATCAGACTGGCAGAACTTGGAAAGCCGAATGTATGTTTCCCAGGGTGGCGGTAACAAACCACCAAAAAATCGGTGGCTTAGATCACAGAAATGCATTACCTCACAGTCCTAGAAGGCAGACATCCAAAATCTGGGTGTCGGTAGGGTCGGTTCCTTTCGAGGGCTGTGCGGGACAATCAGGCTCTCCCTCTCTCTGAGCTTCTGGTGGGGTGCTGGCCATCTTTGGTCTTCCTTTGCTTATAGATGGGTCGCTCTGCTCTCTGCCTTCATCTTCATGGTGTTCTCCCCATGTCATTGTCTTTCCATTGTCTTCCCTCTAGGTCTGTCAGTCTTTGTGTCCAGATTCCCCACCTTTTATAAAGACACCAGTCCTATTGGATTAGAACCTACCCTAATGAACTTAACTTGACTCCATTTGCAAAGACCCTATTTCCAAATATGGTCACGTTTTGAGCTACTGGGGAGTTAGAACTTCGACATCTCTTTTTGGGGACACACTTCAGTCCACACACTGGATCTTGCTCAGTGTGGGTGGGAATGTGGGCCTCAGAAACCCTCCAGCATGGCTAGTGGCAGAGGGGCCGGGGCAGCCTCTCTGGAGAGCACCTGGCAGGGCTTCTCCTCACACCACGTGGCTCGGCTTTCCTGCTTTTGGGCATGCGTGCCCGAGAATTTCCCACGTAGATGTGGAAGGGGTATGAATGAGGATGCTCCTCGCAGCACTCTTTGTGGGAGTGGGATGTTGGAAACATTCTGGGGGGCTAGATATATGATATGGTAGGTGCGGATTATGGAGAAATGGATTAGATGCATGCTTGGCAATATGGATAGATTTTAAAAGCATCATGCTTGGTGAGAAAGGGAAGCGATAGAATGATATCTAAAACCTGAGAACATACCATTTCCATATATTAAAATAGCAAATAAGACAGTAGTCAAAAAATACATACATAAAAATTCAATAAAATGGCCATCTATTGCAGGGAGGGAAATCAGACTAGGGGATGGAGATGGAAGAGAATTATAAAAAATTTGGGGGAGAGAGCTTGTGTATGGACCCAAAACAAGTATTGTGAACTGAGGAATCTGATACGCCCAGCCCTCAGTCCCGAGACACACAAACCCCTCCACACTCAATCTCCCTCTTGCACTTACTTAGTGCTTGCCTGGGGAGGTGCTTCATCATGTTACTGCCCTTTTTTCGTCTGATACCCCTTTCCTCCTAAGGGAAGTCTTAGACTCCTAGGATTGGAAGATATTTCCCTTCAATAGCTCCTTGCCCCATGCTGCTTGTCGAGAGGGGTACAAGAGAAGCAAGAAGTGCTTCCTGTCTTCAGGCCAGTTCATCCAGATGGGGGAAAAGCACGCTCAGGAACCAGTCAGGTAAAACACAAGATGGTATGTAAGAGGGTGTTCTATTGCATGGGGCAAGCCTGCGGCCAGCAGAGGTGCTGGGGAAGAACGGGATGCTTAAGATAAAAATAGATGTATGGAATTTCATTGACTTCAGAAGAATTTGTTTAAGGGAAGCCTCTGCAGCCAGGTTTCCCTGACCCCCGGGCTTGCTCCCCCTTGCCAGGAGCTGTGGATTTCCAGCTGAGTTGCCAGGAGACCCAGAGCTTACCCTGACCTGCCGGTGGGGAAGGCAGCCAGCGGGAAGGAGGTGCTCTGGGTTTACCACCCACTTTCGACAAGATTTGTTTTTCACACAGAGCTCTAGACTAAGAATTTGCCCAGGGACACATTTCTGTGTTAAAAAGTTTGAATGCCAGAGGCCTGGAGTATAAAGTCCCAGCACCTCAGTGGGTGTGCTGGGCCCTCCTACCCCGATCTAGCTCTCGCTGACCTCGTGGGCTTCCTCTAACCCAAGAAACGCATTTTTATGAATACCTCCTTGCTCTTTTATGCCTCTGCTGAATGAATTTCTCACATCTTCTTAGGTATAGCTCAAGCACCTTTTTCTCTGGGGATCCTTTCCTCATCAATCAACCTTCCCCTAACCAGAGCAGACCCCTCCCTCCTTTATTAAAGCATTCACCACACGCTGTGCTGTGGTTGCCTTACCTTCAAGCTATGAGCCTCCCAAAGGTCAAGTGCACATGTCTCCATCTTTGTAGCTTCAGCATCTGGAAAGGCAACCAGCGCATAGTAAGTGATGAGTGAATATTTGCTAAGGGAATGTGTGATTGCTATACGTGTGTCTCTTTCAGAGTTCCTGTATTCAGTTACATAAAAACTATGGTATTTAAAACATCTCTCTCCCCCCCTCCCCCACCCCGCTGACTGTAGCACAGGGGTGAGCACACTATGCACGTAGGACAACCTGCCAGTGGCCTGCTTTAACCCACAAGCTAAGAATGGTTTTTGCAATTTTAAAGACTTAAAAACCCTAAGAAGGTTATGTGACAGAGACCTTATGTGGCCTGCAAAGCCCAGACTATTTACTATCTGACCCTTTACAGAAAAAAAAAAATTGCAAACCCCTGGAACTCTAGCAGAAGCCACTATGACAGTTCTGTCGGCTGTGAGGAGCCAATTAGTACTGGTTAACACTAGCTGACGCTTAGCTGACATAGTGGCTCTCATTATGTGCCAGGTACTGTTCTAAACATTTACATACGTTAACTCGGTTAATTCTCCTCCAAACCCGCTGAGGTATGTACTATTATTGTCCCCATTTTACAGATGAGAAGACTGAGGCACAGAAAGTTTGCCTTGGCTAAGGTCTCACTGTGGTTTTTCTTCAGACAGGCCTGAGCACTGGCAGAGTACAGTGGTTAAGGACATTGAGTTCGTGTGCCATTCTGCCTGGTCGGACCCCTGGCTGCACAACTGGAATGAGTCTCTTGGTGTAGCATGCTCAGCTGAGTGCAGGGTATAGCACGGACTCAGGTAACTGTTCTCTATTGTTGTTGTGGTGCTGCAGAACTAACATTGACAAGTACCGTGGTGGTACGGCAATGGGGTGGAAAATATCACTCACCAGAACTGCAGAAAAGCAGTCAGATAGGGAGAACTGTGCCCCCCGGGGCTCTGTGCGTGTTGGGGGAAGTTATGGATGGTAAGCGTGGTGTGTAAGTTAAGGTGGTGTGGATTGAATGGGGGAGCAGGGTGGTAAGCAGGATCTGTGTGTGTGTGTGTGTGTGTGTGCACATTTGCACATGTATACATATGTATGAGACTGTGTTTTCCACCTTTAACACAACTGTAAAACATTGAAGACAGAACAAGATGGAAAGATTTCTGGGTGAAGCACCTGCATAAAACAAAGAAACCCCCCAAACTGATAGTGCTTTTCAGAACTCCTGGAATTTGTGTTTGAGTGTCTGTATTTTGAGGCTGGGTCACAGAGGGGCCAGGGTTTATGTGGGTTACGTTATGTATCAACTGCACCCAGTAATAGTACTGGCCTCTCCATCCATAATCCTGTAAGGGTACATTAAAAACCCAGGCATCCAGTGGGGGATGTTGTACCACCTCGCAAGAGCCAACTGTGCATAGATACTCCCAGCTCTGCCTTTCAGTGACACCAGACTGGTAGCTCGAAACTGGCCATGATGGAGGTTAGCGAATGCTAACAATCAGAGTTTTTTCCCCCTCACTTTGAGCTGGTTGTTAAGATATCTACCAGCCACCATTGCAAGCCTCAGATTTCTCTCTCTTCTCAGTTCCACCTTTCTAAAAGATTTTCTTTACTTTTAGAGAGAGGGGAAGGGAGGGAGAAAGAGAGGGAGAGAATCATCAATGTTTGAGAGATACGTTGATCAGTTGCCTCTCACACGCCCCCTACTGGGGACCTGGCCCACAGCCCAGGCGTGCTCCCTGAGTGGGATTGAACCCATGACCTTCCCATTCGTAGGCCAGCACGCAGTCCACTGGGCCACACTAGACAGGGGTCGTGTTTTATTTGTTTTTGTTTTTAAATAAGGATCATGGTAACAAAGGCAGAAACATGAGAGTAACCTTGCTTCATCAATAGATATTCTGAACAGTAGTTCTTGGTTTTGAGGACTTTTTAAATGTTTCAATGCTAATTGATCTGATTTCGATATCAAACATTCTAGGGTGACGGAGTAGATGTAAAATGATTGCGTTTCTATATTTAAATCGTGTGTGTGTGTAGCACTGAAGACTTTTGGGTAGGAGGAAGCTGGTGTGTGGTAGGGGTAGTTATATAAAACAGAAATGTATTTTGGCCAGTTTTTCTGTGTGTCACTCAGGTTTAGTTGTGAATGTGTGTTTTTTGAGAGGGGGGTCTTTTCTTTTTTTTTTAAATTGTGCATTGACATCTTATCTTCCCACTAGGGTATTACAGGGAAGGAAAGGCATTTAAAAAATAAATGGAAGTCAACTCGTACCCTGAGAGGGTGAAAGATTACTGAGTTGTTGTCCACGCAAGGTTGTGTATTTTGTCAAGTCTTTGGCTTTTCGACAACGGCAATTTTCAGTAACAAGATGATCCTATCAAGTTGAAGTAACTTTGGAAAGGATTCATGTGTAGAAATCTGCAGCTATCACTGGCTAGCTCTAATTGACACAGCCATGTGATTCCGGATGGCCTCGATGGGGGCGCGAGTGCCTTTGTCCTGCGGCCACCGTACCGTTCGTGGAAGAGCCAGCTCTTGTGGAGAGTGCGGCCTTTGTAGCCACTGGAGCACAATGGTGTGCGCTTTGTTTGTCTTTACGGAACAGATGCAAGACAAAGAGCATAGTATGAGATATTGGAATGTGATTTCAAAACATATGTTTCCAAAATTATGGAAACGTTCTGGCTGATAAATAAATCCTTTCAGCCTCAGAGGGTATAG
This sequence comes from Macrotus californicus, assembly GCA_007922815.1. Taxonomy (NCBI): domain Eukaryota; kingdom Metazoa; phylum Chordata; class Mammalia; order Chiroptera; family Phyllostomidae; genus Macrotus; species Macrotus californicus. The sequence continues at coordinate 22,124 of VMDR010006407.1, read as the reverse complement.
GCTTGTGAGGCCGAGGGGGAGCCGGGTGTTGGACGGGAGGAACATGGTTTAAGTAACAGGCTGAATAGTAAGCACATCAAAGCCATTAAAGCATAAACCCCCAGATTTAAAAACGTGAGAGGCAAAAGATTATGTAGCATGGTCTGGCGGCTTTATAGAGCCCGTTTCAAATGAGGGATAGAACAAAAGAATGTGTGATTGAAGCTCTTGAAGAGATTTATTTCAGGAGAGAGGCAAACATTTGCTCTGATACCAATTAACCGGGAAAAAGCACCACGTCATAAATGCCAATATTAAAAATGTAAATCCCACACCCGAGGATGTATTGAAGACAGGTCACAATGCTTTGAAGATAGAATGCATAAAGAGATAACAGGAAGAGAGCTTTCCAACCGCCTGGCCTACCTGCTTCATTCTGGGTCCTGTCTGCTGGAAAGATTTTCAGTGCGGAAGTAGCCTCTTGTTTGGGGTAGTCCAGCTACTTGACCTGTTACAATGTGGGATTTCGATCCCATCCAAGACAGTTTATCATGGGAACTCCAGAAAGAGCCTCTTTATCACACTGTTTCATCTGTGATAGCTTGGAGATGCTCCAGAGTTTTTCTATATTATTTTGGATAGCAGAGTTAACATAATGGATGTGTGAAGTTATTTACAAAATGCAGAGTGAAAACCATCAAGTCTATATATAGCACTTTTATGCCTTTTAAAGTATATTCACACCCATTAACTTAGTTGTTCCTTGCCATAATTCTGTGCCCGAGGGAAGGCAGATACAATCTTAGTCTTTAGAGCTTGGGATGGACTTTGGATGATTCAGCCCTACCCTTTCATAGTGAAGACGAGGCCCAGGGAGGTTGAGAGAGATTTATCCCCGTTAGCTTACTAAGGAAACTGAGCAAGAGGAGATCTGAGCTTCTCAGCCACCGCTAGCACTAGGTGTTGAATCTTGGGTTTTCTCTCATTGATAAAAAGGCACTGCAGTCTTCCAAGAAAGGGAATACACGAAAAAAAAATCAAATAGAAAGTGTTGTGTGGAATAGAGAGGTCTGTTGCTACAAAAACATTAGACTCATCATTACTGAACTGGGATAATAAATCTCTTTACCCTTTGTATTTTGGTGCATTGAAACATTATCTTTTATGATCATAGGTGTCGCTTCATTATTTAAGGCACACTTGTTATTGCAGGAGAGACAAGCACGTGTTTGATTTATAATGGAACGATTGTGCTGTGAGTTAAATGAAAGTTCAAAGGAAAATGAATTCTAAATAAGAATAATTGAAGAGATTCAAGGTTCATTTGAGTTCATATTCATCAAGACAATTGTCTCCAGAAACCCTCTTATTTAAAGCAACAGGACAGATCGTGACTTACAGACTTTGCCTTCATGACGTCACATCATTCTATGTGTCATGATCAGAAATGTTAAGCCTCAGCAGTAATTTACACAAAACGTATTGTTGCAGAGTTATAAATGCCATCAAGTGGTAGACTTATGCCTCCGGGTCATACAAGTTGATCCCTGGATTTAAAAAAATTACCCATAATGCAAGCATTCTATAAAAATATTCTTAGTCCTTTTTCCTTCAGAGCCGTTCCACATTGAACGTTCAGTTTCCTTTTACATCTGTACTCTGCTCTGGGAAGTGCAATCTTTATTTCTCCTTCATGTTTTTAAAGTCACCTTCTTAATTCTGGTGGAACATAACTCAAACAACTGAAAATGTTAGGAATGGATTTACAGTCCCTCTGGCTACTCTCTACCTGGGAAGGAAAGGGAAGGGAAGCTAGAGATAACTTTTCCTGCCATCAAGGGACACCTAGCGAGAAGAAGTGATGAATTGTAATGTGCCAACCAGTTTTGATTATTCAGGGACTTGGGGTGGAATTTGTGGATTCTTCAGGTCTCTGGTTTTTATTTTGGCTGATTCCACTGCTCTGTAGTATCTCTGGTGACCGGGGACAACTGTCCACTTATGTTGGGTCACCAAAGAGATAGTAGCAAAGGAATAGCCCCCTTCTTGAACATCTACTCTGTGTCAGACACAGGGTAGAATTTTCACAAACATGTTGTTTCATTCAATCTTCCCAATAAACCGATAAGGAGGATACTCTCATATCATTTTGTAGATGATAAAGGCTCAGTGTAACTGTAATTGATTCATTTTGCAAATGTTCATTGAATATATTTTATGTTCTCGTCCCTGGGAAAAGATGGTGAATGAGAGAGATGTGGTCTCTGCCCTCTCTGAGCTTAGAAGGCAGTAGGAAAAAAAAATTAGACAAATCCTCCTATGTAAATTATAAAATTATAAAAGGTGATGTGTGTTATGACTGAAAATTTAAGAGATGATGGGACTCATATACATGGAGTCTGATCCAGAGGGCATAACCTTCCAGCTAACAGCCAGATGGCGCAGTTGCAGTTGTCAGAGTTTGTCAGCTTGCCAGCGGCAGAGCTGGGATTCAAACTCTGGTCTCCCGACACCATGGTGCTCTACTGCACACAGGTGAACGTATGTACCGGAACCAGCTCTTTGACTCCAGCTACCAGCCGCAGTCCACCAGCCTGTGCCTCCGCGTTCGCCAAGTCTGGGAGTTGGTGATGGTGGGTTGGAGTCTGCAGCGGGCCCCTCGCTGTCTCTGCATTCTTTCCATTGTCTTCATCATTTTGTCTTGACTGGGCTTGGGCACTGGTGGTAGGGGCGACTCTCTGGCACTACTTCTGGTGGAGGAGAGGCCGTTTGAGCACCTGGGATGGGCTTGATTAATGACCAGCCCAAGCCAGAGTTCAGAAACATTGCCAGGGGCCTCTCCCACTTCCCAGAGCCTGCCTCCTAGTCTAACTCCCTCTGTTCAACCCTACCTCCCTTATCTAAAGCCATCGTGGGGATTGGCTCCCTGCCTGAAAAACTCCCTGACCCGCTAGGGAACTGCCACAGGCAGTCCTGTTAGCAGCTGTGGGAGGGTGGCTGGTGTCTGACCAGAACATTCCTCACTCATGTCCCCACCCACTTCGTGTCTGTCTGCAGGGTGAGCTGCCCTGCTGGACACGGTGGCCACCCAAAGGAGTCACACCTTCCAGCTAGGTGCAGGGGTGGGAGCAGCTGAGGATGGAGGCAAGAAATTTGGGAAATGGAACATTTTCCTGGGTCTTCTGCTGAACATCCCCCTACCCCTGCCAGATTATAGCAAGGGCAGGGATTTGTTAAAAAAATTGAGGCATTGGATGACTGTTCAGAGGCACTGCTCCCAACAAAACCAAACCACAACAAAAGAACCTAGGAAAAAAGTCTCTCCTTAAGCCTAAATTTCCACCATCAGTAACTGCTTCTTTTGGGTTAGGTAGCATCGCCTTCTCGCTTCAGTGCTTTTGTTCGGATGTATACAGTCCCGTGAGAAGGAAACCTTTAGTCCTGGTCACCTTATGGTGAATGACTGTGTCATTTCCCTCTTCTGTGCCTGGTGAAAGGGCAGCTGGAAGGCACCTGGGTATCTTGGGAAATAGGTTGCTCAAGTGGGGGAGACGTAGGGGCAGTCACTTTCATTGGTCCCAGCTCCCCAGTCTGCCTTTTGCAAAAAGCCGCAACATATTATGATCACTAGGGGGCGGAATTAGGCCAGCAACCGGCTCCTAGTACTGGTTACCAATTCCGCAAACCAAAGTTGGCAAATAGGCATTATTAGTGCTCTCTTTTTCTTAGAAATCTGGAGTCTCTCTGAGATGGTAGGAATGAGTGGGGTAGGCCACTGCCGTGCAATGAAGCCACTACCTGGAAAATAAACTCCTGTATAGGTTCTGTCAGTGGACTTGGACATTGTTCTGCCACCAAGCATACTGAAAATTTCTCAGAGCTAAAATTCGAAGGAGCACATTGGAAGCCAGACTGATGTGGCAAATGCATATTGGTGCCCTTGATTTCACCAAAGGGTGAAAACACATACAGATCAGATATATCTTTCTGATTGCAGAGAACAGACTCTCTTGAGGAACGGTGAGAAAAAATCCTCCTCATGGTCCGACAGATATTGTATTGTTTCGGAGGGCTCTGTTCTTACTGAATAAATCTTGCTTAGCAGCTTACCTCCAGAGTAAATAATAAATCACCTCCAGAAGCCCCAGGCATTTAGCCCTGTCTGGGCAGTAAAACTTTGCGATGGTCCTGATAGCATTTTGTAAAATCATAATTGCTTAGGGGAAGCGATTCTGGATGTCTTAAAATGTTCAGAATTAAAAAGTAGCTGTTCCTTTGAGGGAAATTTTCCTAATGCCGTGTGTGTGTTATCCTTTGCATGAATTTTAGACTATAATCTATAGATCCTCATCATTTCTCTTAAGAACGTGCAGGAATTTTACTAGAAGCATATCCACATGCATCATACTCAGTTTTTATAGGAAGCTTAGAGACAGTTGGGGCAAGCATGCTTAGTTATCTATCTGTGCAGGCCCATCTGATGCCTGCAGGCTGGATTGTACCCCCTAAAATTCCTGTGTTGAGGTCCCAACCCCCAGCACCTCAGGACGTGACTGAGGTGAATGAGGTCATTGCAGCTGGCCCTAATCCAGTAGGACTGGTGTCCCTTACAAGAAGAGGAAATGTGGACAGATGCATACAGAGGGAAGACCTGGGGGAAGGCAGCCAAAGAGAGAGTTCCCAGAAGCCAGCGCTGCCTGTATGTTCATCTTGGGCTTGTACATGATAGAACTGTGAAGAAAGACATTTCTGTTGTTTAAGCTACCCAGTCTCTAGTATTTTCTGGTGGCAGCCCTAGAAAACTAGCATTATATGTGTAATTGTTTCCTAAGGTCAATGTATTAAAATGGCATCTGTACATATTTAAAATAGAGCTCATGATTGGGACTTACATCTTAATGCAAGTAGTTTTGAAGTAGAACTGTTTAAAATGAAATAGCATCTTTCCAGAAAGCCATGTTATCAAGCTGCCTGCCCCTTGTTAAACTGTCGACAGGCCCAGCCAACAGTCGGTGCCTGGACTCACTGTGACTGCTTGGCTGTTGCGACTTCTCATCCTCGGGAGGCAGGAACACATCTACATATTGTTCTTTTCTATCTTCCCCCAAATTGTCACCGCACATTGAACCCTAAGTCTTGCAGAGTAAGTGAAGTCTATTTCTTTGACGAATTTTACCCAGTGAAACAATAGTGCATTGTTCCCAGGTTCACCTTTGGGGTGGGATGTGAAAGAGAATAATCCCTCCTGCCTCCTCACCTCTGGCAGAACTCTGAGAAGTGCCAAGAATGTCAGATCAAAAACCCAGAGGGGAGAGACAGAGCTAAGTGGTTCAGAACGTTTAGCCTGAAAAGCATGGAATGGAGCTAGTCTTTCAAAACAGAGAACCTGACTGAGAGTTTTTTTAATCTCGTTTCACTTAATTACCTTTGTTAACCAGGTTTGCTGATGGCTCATTGGATGAGAGTTTGGACCAGCAGTCAGGAGGCTGGCTTCTAGGTTATCCCAGGTACCTCTCCCTGCTTGCTTCCAGCACTAACATTCTCCATAATAACTAAGTTTTTGATCCCAGTGGGCAAGTGAGGGGCCTAAAATAGCCCTTGGGGAAACTGACAAGTTCACCATTGCTGCCCTGGCCCAGTGGCCTGGCGGCTCCTTTCCAAGGCTGTTTTTCCACCCCCGAAACCCTCTCACTTCGCCTACAGGTACCACTGGCCTTCTCTGATGTTGTCTTTCCCATCTGGCCCTCTAGAAAAACTGGCTCTCTAGAGAGCATTGAATACAAGCCATTTACAACTTAGTGCAAACCATAGGTTACCCCACCCCTTGTGAAGGGCATTTAAAATCACATTCCCTATCTGAAGAACTTTCTCCTTCTGAGAACAGTTTCCAACATCTAGCATTGGGGAGGCATCTTGGAGGGGCAGAGCTTTTTCAGATGCATCTGTCCGGAAGGAGTTTTCTCCTTTGCTGGCGGAGAAGTTCAGATATGAATAGAGGACCCATGTTAAGCAGTTGTTCTAAGAACAAACAGTGATGCCAGGATTAGGCGTCTGGGTTGAACTCTTCCATCTTCATCCTCCTATGAGGGGGGCATATGTGGATGCCTATTTGCTCACCCTGGCAACCCAGTGTACGACACCAGGTATTTGAGCCATGAAGTGGCCTGCATTCCGTGGGCAGCAGGACTGGACAGGGCATGGCCCGCCTCCGGAAGACGCTTGCTCCGCTGTCTCTGTTTGATGCCGTTTGGGAAACAGAGCATGGTACATGTGAGGTCAATAAAATATTTTTTAGGATGGATGAATGGATGAATGAATGAATGAATGAATGGATCCTAGGAGTCTATGGGGAGAGCCTGCTTTGGGTCTTTCACGGTAGTTTCCTGCTAATCCTTCTAGTTAGGTGCCTTTGCCCCAAGCACTACCGTGCTGCGTACCACCTGCTGTACCATGTAGCACAGGATACCATGTTGTACACGCTACACATACATACTTACTACATTTGTTATATCCATTATAAGATATATACTGAAGTTTAAAGCATTTAAAAGGTTGAGAAAAACCTAAGTATAGACAGAAGTTCTAATATTTCCCCCTACAGCCCAAAGGCTGTAAACGCATACCTCATGGGGGAGGGGGCTGGACCCTGCTGTGGAGACCACTTGGTTAGTGCAATTGTCTCATGTCTGACATTGACCAGAATCTGTGTTACGTCCACCAGGCGAAGTAAAACCAGAATTCAGTTAAATAAATATTTACTGAGGGTCTGCCTTGTGGTGGATAGTCTGCTAAATGCTAAGGGGTTAGTGGCTCTATGCTTTGGATCATTCCAGGTAGAACTGATTTAAAATACTTGCTCTCATTTTTCCACAAATACACCACACTGGCTGGTTGCATGCCCATATTTTTAGCACGGAAAGCATTGTGACAATTGCTGTAGAAGAGGCAAAGGTGTGGCAGACGGGTGTTGTTGCTCAGGTCTCGTTTTGGGTTATGTTGTTAGGAGTGTCCACAGTAAAAGAAACACAGAGCCACTGAAGAGGGGCACACAGGAGCTTCATATGTCTTGGTAATGTTTGCTTCTGAATCTAAGAGGAGGGTGCACAGGTTTCCTCTTATTATTCTTATTCACTCCATATATATGTTATCGGTACACTTCCAAAAGGTGAGCTATTTTATGGAAAGAAAAGAAGGCGTTAAAAATCACAGGGCCCTTTAGGATGGTATAAAGGCCAAAGGAGGAAGTCCGGTACCCAGACCAGTGGGGATGGGGCAGTCTGGGGGAGCTTTGACAGTGAGGCTGGTACTGCTGCCCCACGGAAGCACAGTGGCACGTGGGCATGTGGAGGGGAGCCCAGGGAGAGTGAAGCATGGCGTTGGGGCTGAGCCTTGAAGGTAGGAACGACCCATGAAGTCAGTGGGAGGGTAGCAGATGGGCATTCATGTTGAATTATAGTGGGGGTTCGGTGGAGAGCTGGGGTGAAATTCGCTATAGCAAGTTTTGAAAGCCAGACAGAGAGTTTTAAAATTATGTTGAGAGCACTGAAGAACCATTGACCAGATTACTTTGGGGAAGGTTGATTTGAAGCTGTGGAGCAATAATACCTGTTGATGGTATCTACCTGGTATCTCCTGATTCCGTCCAGTTCTCTGTAATCCAGCAACAGCCTTCTTGTTGGCCTCCCTCCTGCCTGCCTGTCTTAACCCTTGCTGGTTCACTTCCTATACTTTTGGCTGAGAGATCTTTTTAAAGTGCCATTTGACCATACCTCTTATGAGGTCAAACGTTTTTTAATGGTCTCCACTGCCTTTTCCAGCAAGTCCAAATGCCCCAGCCAGACATACAAAAGCCCCTGTGCCTATTCTTTTGCTTTCCTCTCCAGCCTTTCCTCTCACTTCCCACTCAAGTAAAACTGAAGCACTCGACCTCCTATAAACCTTCTACCCCCTCACAGTTGTACCTGGACCATGAGGCTGCCCCCCAGCACCTCCGACTTCTTCTTACCTCGTCAGACTTCTATTCATTTTTTAAGAATTAGCTCAACTATCAGTGTCCTCTAAGAGTTTATTGTGCCAAGTGTGGTCTGTATGCTCGCAGCACCCTCAGCATCTCCTGGGATCTTGTTAGAAGTACAGAATCTCAGCCCCCCTCAGGCCCACTGAGTCAGAAACCTTCATTTAACAAGCACTCAAGGAGATTTGGGTGCACAGAGAAGTTCTCCTGAAGCACTGCTCTCGGCAGCCTCGTCTGCCCCCAGCACCATCCCTGGGGGTAGGAAGGTCAGGCCCCCAGGCACCCCGGAAGCCTTCTTCTGTTTACTTCTGTGTTTGCTCCATAGGTTTGAACTCCCTGAGGGCCAGAACCACATTTTATTCAACTTTAATGACTCAGTGACTGCTCTTATGCCAGCACATAGTAGATGCTCAATAAAGGCTTGTTGCATGACTGAAAATCTGTGATGCCTTCATATTGTGAATAAATGGTGGTCTGCTACTCATGCACCGTCAGTGACCAGCTTAAGGGGGAGCCTGTTTCAGACACTTCGTTGGGACTTGGTTTAGCTTCCTCTTTTCAAGCATCTATTTACTTCTGGTGAGCTGCGAGGCCCCTGACACCTGCCAGAGCCCAGAGTCAGCACTCGAGGTGCAGACACTTAAACCCAAGAGACTCTCCCATTGGTAGAAATGCTTTAAAATGACTGCCCCTTGGGGGAACCGCAACTGTTCTTGAAAAGCAGCCTTTTCAATTAAACGACGTTTTCATTTTGATCAAAGATCCACTTTGAAGATTTAATTGGGCTTAAATTGAGGATAAGAGACTAAGAGGCAAGGGCACCACCTTTGACTCCTTGTCGTGACCGGGGAGCCCTTAAAGGACTCTTGGCTCTGTGTAAAGAATGGGGAGGCCATCCTAGCCCCAGAATTGCCTTTTTTCTCTTTTATCTGGGAGAGCGAGGTGGGTGATACTCATGGCAGAATTTCAATAGCTAGAGACGCTTCATTCATTGTTGGATTTTCAAGAGACACCTTTAGACCTGTGTCAGTTGTTTCGTAGCCCATTTATAAGAGCCTACAGCATCATGCCAGAGAGGGCAGGGGACTGGAAGGTCAAGGCTTGACCCAGACCTCCTTGGATGGCTTCCTTACTCTCTGCTGCAGAACAGATTTTTGATTTTTCTCCTTCTCACTCTGACCCCCTGAGTTTCCCTTTTAGCGTAGTTGGACTCAGGGAAAGGTCTTCTATTTGTGATGAAACAATGTCTTGTAATTTGCAAAGTGTTTAACTCTTTGGTGCACTTTCCAGTCTTTGATCTCACTTGGCCCGTGGGAAGCAACCGGACAGTTTTCATTTTAGACCTGTGGGATTAAGATGCAGAGAGGGGAAGAGACTAACCCAGGGCCATGCAGCTAGCTGGGGCAGAGCTGAGGTTCTGATTCATACCCAGCACAAAGCTCTTTGTTGCCTGCTTCCTGATTTTATAACATGGGTTTTTGCATATGGAGAGCACGTGCCAGCTTTTAAATATACAATCTCTTTTAGCTCTCATTTCTCTAGCTTCCTCTGTCCATGTCAAGGTGGACATCTCCCTCTCAGCCAGGCAAACTTCTTCTGCCAGACCCAGCTCAGCTGTGACCCCTGATTTTCCTGGCAGCTGTGAATGCTTCCTCTTCACTCAGCTCTTGAACTTCTCTGTCTCTCCTCTATGGCATCCATCCTATGGGATGTAATCGTTTGGCCTACAAGTGGTTTGAGGATATCATTTTTTTTTTTTGACAAGATTCAGCACTGGATGATGATATTTTTTCTCTTTTGCAATTTCATCTAAAGTTGTGTTTCTTTGGGGTCCTCCGGAGTAAAAGAAAGTGTATTATACATCAGGGCACATTTGACAGATGCAAGTGATTATACTAATAGTGGGATTATTTTCCTATGTGTCTAATGTATTCAGGCTTTAACATTCATCCTAAAAATGGAATGAGGTCCTTAAAATTTTCCTACCTACCTCCTTCTTTTGTCTGGATTGTAAAGCCTTTTTCTCTTAAATATGAGGGGGATATTGTGTTGCCTGTAATTTACTTTAAAATACTTTGACAGAGACAGCCTGATCTTATCTTTTTACGTATACTTATATATACACACACACACTAATATACAAGTATACTTCTATACACACATATACATACATACACATATGCACACATGAACCCATTCACACATTATATATGAAGTTATGTATGCATACACACACACATCTATATTTGCCTCTCACTTCTGTGTGTTCATGCACACACAAATGCACTGCCATGCTGGTGTATGTGCCGTGTGCATTTGTGTGTAAATTTATTTTGGCGTGTGTCCTGGTGGCAGTCTGTTACCCTGAGCGGGAGCGTACACTTCAGGGGTAGTGCCTTGGAAGCTCCTAGTCAGAATCTCACACCGCAGGGATGGATTTCAGCTGCCTTTGTAACTGACCCACCCCGGAAGCTTTGTTGTTATTCATGGGTGGAGTAAGCAGTGCTCCAGACCTAGGGATGGCCAGCGATGTTGCAGAGTTCCCTCTGTACTTCCATAAGGGGGCATAGAGTTTCAGTCCAGAAGTTTATACCTTTCCAAATGGTGCCAGAGGCTGCATTCTGAAGCGGCCCTGTGCCCAGCCACTGATCAGAGACTTCTGGTCTCATGAATCTAATGACGAGGTCAGCTGAAATCTGCCATAAGATCGTTGTCTTCTTTGCCTTCGGTAAACCTAACAGTTTCTGCAAGGGCAGAAAGCTGCAACTTCAAGCTTGCAAACCAGGTTGTATGTCTATTGTGGGGTCTACTTGCTAAGTCAATGAATGTCTATGCGGCAGAATTTGGTTTGAGACTGAATTTCATTGTCATCAAACAGTGAGGGGAGAGATAGCCTTCACCCAACTCTGACTTTTGGATGCTGCTCATGTTCACTAGGAAAAAACCTAGTAATTGTGAACAGCCAAATTAGGCAATTAGGCTTAGGTAAGATTGCAGCAGAAGAAAATGGAGTAACTGAGTTTGCCTCTTAGAGTGGTCTTTGCCCTGTTAGATTACTTTATTTCCATTTTTTGGATAGTCAATGATCAGCCTTCTCAATTTTGCAAGAGTGGATAATCAAGTTTCCTCCAAGTAAGCAATGAAAAGAACACGACACCTTGAATGACGTCTCCACTTCATCTTATCATATCTCCAAACTTTAGTTTTACAGATGCAGCGTGGGCCGAGTGAGGAGAAGGTGCCTGCGTGACAAGGGGGTGGGAGGGCTTGAGCGCGTGAGAGGGCAGTAACGGCGGTGGCACGGCTACCTGCGCGGGGCCGCTGGGAGAGACTGTGGTTCCTCCAAAACATTTTGCCACCCTGGGCTTGTTAGGGTTGAGGGAAGAAGATTGCTGCAGATTTTGTGGGGACCATCCTCAAGATCTAGGGGAGCTCAGCATGGTACAGATGGCTGGGTAAATCCTGCCTTGCGAGGGTAGGGTTTGCTCTCTTTTCTAGAGTTGGAGGATACGATTTTCTTTCTTTTTTAAATTTTTACTTATTGATGGGAGAAAGAGAGATAGAAGCAGAGACATCAATTTGTTGTTCAACTTACTTATGCATTTATCAGTGGATTCTTTTTTGTGCTCTAACTGGGGATCGAACCCACAGTCTTGCTGTATTGGGACAACACTCTAACCAACTGAACTGCCTGGCCGGGGCCTACAGTTTTTCTTTTTTTAATACAGTAATAATAACTCAGCAGAAAGAGTCTGTACCTAGAAGAGAACTCTGGAATGAAATACACCAACTATCAATTATAGTTGTCTCTGGGTAGTGGAAATACTGAGAGTATTTTGTGCTCTTCCCCCTCACCCCCAAATTATTTCGGTGCCTGGTGATACTGTTTTGAGGCACACAGTATGGAGTCCTCTGGCTTTGAATGAGTCGGGGGTGTGGTGCCCGAGCTCTGACCTGGCCACAGGGTGAGAGCAACCCAGGTTGACCCCTTGGCCATTGCCGAGGTGATCATAGGAGGGAGGACCCCAGAGAGGGAAGAAAGAGCTTTTCTCAACAGGGAGATAGAGGCTTGGATCACCTTAAGTTCAGTATTAGAAAATGTGACCTTATTTTATATACCAAGCTTCTAAAACAGGTCATGTTAGTTACAGAAACATTTTTCGTGTTATTATACACTTTCTATAAATTTATATAATGAAGTTCCACAATCTAAACACACTTACTAAACTAAAGGTTGCATACTCTGTCAGTGAATAACTATATTATTGTTCAATTAACCATACCACCACAGTTGGAAGTTCAGCCTTTTTCACCATGTATTATAATGAATCTGAATGTGTGTCAAGCTTTTTTTGTTTGTTTCTGATAATAATGCTGGTTAGTATTTATGGGGCCCTTTCTATGTGCTTGACTTTGTGCTCAGCATTGTACAAACGTTCTTCCACTTAATCCTTACAACCACTCTACGATTAGATACTACCATTATACCCATTTTACAGATGAGAAAACTATGACTCACAGAGACTAGTATATGCCCAACGTCACCCAGCAAGGAAATGGTAGACCCAGGATTTGAATTTAGGTGCATCTGACTTTTCAAGTCCATGCTGCAGGCCCCTGTGCACCCTTCTCTGTATTCGGGACTGTTTCCTTCGCATAGGTTCACAGGGACAAATTACTGGGCCAGAGATCATGTTAACGTAGAAGGCCCTTAATACCTTTTGCTGCCTGTATGTTCTATGTCATTGCCATGAACATTGGGTATTACTATTAAGATAATAATTAAAATTTTGGCTAATTTGACATGCAAGAATAGCATCTTATATTTTGTTTGCATTTATTTGATTATTAGAAAGGGTATATATTTCTCTACATTTACAAATTAGTTGAAACCCTTCTTTTCTGAATTTTTTGCTAAGCCCTTTGCTTTATTTCTCTACTGGAGTCTTGGTGTGTTTTTTATAAGTTATTTACATAATAAAGGTTTTATCCCTTTGTTACATTGCTGCGATATTTTTCTCTCTGTTATATGTCTTCTGATTTCTTTGCTGTCGTGGTTTGATCCTTAAGCACATCATGGAAATCTTTATGATCATTCATTTATTCTGTAAGCACCTATTTATTACCTACTTTGTATAAAGTATTGCGTTAAGTACTGGGGTGCCAGGGTGGTGTTTCTGCAGAGATGGCAGAAGAACAGGGAGAGGCTGCTTACCCTTCAATAACTTCAAATCTAGCTGGGAAGCAGTGTCAGGCCCACATGTAAAATAATAAAATGACACAGGACAAGACCCTATAATAATGATTGACAATAAGTTGCACAGTCAGTGCCATAAATTAAGGTGAAGTAGGAATCCCAATGTGACTCATAAGTGTCTACCAAACTCACCTGGTGTTTCGTTTCAGATAAAGCTGAGTTCAAATACAGGCATTGACACTCATTTGCTGTGCGATTTTGGGTAACTTACTTAACTTCTGACTCTCTTGGTGATAATTTTTAGCAGGCAAAGAAATGGCTCATCTTACATTTAAATCCACTAAATGCATGCCAAGATGTGAGACAATTTTAGGTGGCTGTGAATTTTAGGGAAAAATAATGTTTTATTGGGTCATTCAGGAGCACCTAAATCATACCAAGTTTACATCTTCCTCTGAATTCAGTAGAAGTCAACTGCAGAAGGCAGCTCAGACTGTTCTAGTTACTTCACCTCACTTGTTCATGTGACTAATATTTTTTAATTTATTATTTATTTATTTAAACTCACCCCAGGACATTTTTTTTCATTGCTCTTAGGGAGAGCGGAAGGGAGAGAGAATCATTGATGTGAGAGAGGAGCATCAATTGCTTGCTTCCCGTATGTACCCAAGCCAGGATCGAACTGTGATCCCTTGATTATGGGACAATCTCTAACCAACTGAGCTACATCAGCTGGGGATCATGTAACTCATGTTTATTGGCTCCTAACCATGTGTCGGGCACTAGTGACTGGGGGCGCTTTTTCTACCCCCTTTAACATGTATCAGCCTTATTAGCAATGGCCCAAAATTGAGGATAAAAAAAGTGTTTCTCCAAGGAATTGAGGACCTAGATACCAAAACAGTTTTTAAAAAATATTTATGGATATACACAGTCTGATTGCTCATAAACTCCAAATGGAAATGTTAGTGATGAGTTAGTGGGGCTACAAGAAGCCATTCAATGGCCTTGTGTTGAGGGGCTCCTACTAGTGGTTATTACTTCAGACGTTGATGACTAAGCTGAGACTCCTCTCTCCACTCCCAACTTTTAGGCCTAAGACCTGGCTCCAGTGACAGTAGAACTCCAGGGTTGCAGCCAGCCTCCTGACATTACAGCCAGCACCACCCATCCACTTCCCCAGTCTCCCACCAACACTGCAAGTTATCAGTGGTCTTATTTTTGCCTTATGTCAAACACTTTTCCATCTCAACAAATAGACTTCCACAAAAGCGTTCTTAGTGAAAACAGATTTCTATTACCCAGAATTGCTATAATTTGATCAACCAATCTCTTATTGGATGTGTAGATCATTTCAATAGTTTATCATTTAATTCTTCACAAAACACAGTTTTTTAATTATTTTTTTCTCAGTTGTTTTCTAGTAAAGCAGCTCCTGTATAAATTCCCACTGCCATGTAGGAGAATGCAATTTCTCTGTACATCAATTGGAGATGCTACAATAATTTAAAAAATTGTTTGCCAGTATGATAGAAAATGGGATTTCATGATTTAATTGGCATTTATTTGATCATTGGGAAAGTTAGCACATTCTTCCACATTTATTGGCCATTTTCTTGTGAATTACTTGTTTCCTTTTTGCTATTGGTGTGATCACCTTTTTCATATTGATACATAGGAGCTTTTTACATATGAAGAATACACACTTAATTTTAAATGTTAAGATTGTATTTAAAAGGAAAAGGGATCGACATGCACGCAAAGAAAGTAAAAAACGTAACCGTGTGTTGGCAGGTCCACAGTCCTGTTCTTCTGTAACTCACTGTCTGGGCAGAGGTTGGAGTGAGGGCGCTGAAATGCGGGTCTAGTCACATCATTATCTCCTCAATATCTCCGTCCGACTCCCGAAGGTAGAGTAGGAGGCCTTTTGTGATGAGCCTGCTTGCCTCTCCAGACTCACCTCTCCTGATCTCCTGTATCCAGTTCTAGCAACTACTCATGTTAACTTGCTCTCAGCTCCTGGAAGTGACAACCTTTCTCTCTCTCTCTCTTCTGGGCCTTTGTGCTTTATCTTCTGCTTGGGCTTCTGTTCCAATTCTTTTTCTGATAACTACCACTCATCATTCAGGTCTCCCTTGGATGCCACTCCCTTTAGATTAGTGATTGTCAGATGTCCTCAGGGGACTTTTGGCAATGTTTGAAGACATTTTTGGCATCACACTGGGGGAGAAGTATGCTAATGACATGTAGTGGTTGGGGGTCAGGGGTGCTGCTGCTGTACCGGACAGCCCTCTGCAACCGGGAACTCTCTGGCCTGAAATATCAATAGTGCTGAGGTTCAGAAATGCTACTTTAAATATGAAAAGTCTTTTTTTTTTTTTTAAATATTTTATTTATTTTATTTTTAGAGAGGGGGAAAGGAATGGAGAAAGAGAGGGCAAGAAACATTAATGTGTAGTTGCCTCTTGCATGCCCCCTACCCCAGGGGGACCTGGCCTGCAACCCAGGCACGTGCCCTGGCTAGGAATTGAACCAGTGACCCTTTGTTTCATAGGCCTGCACTCAAACATCTGAAAAGTCTTGACAAATCTTCCCACCCACTCTAAGACTGGTTGGGCATCTCAGGATGCCATCCTGTGCTTACATTCACAGACCTACTACACTGTATTGTAATTGTCCTCTAGCTAGAAGCTTCTTGAGGTCAAGGAATGTGTTTGGTTACTCTCGAGTCCAGGGTTGGGGATATGGTTAGAAGAAGCAGCTTAGCACAGTGTGAACTGGGGAGAGAGAGCACCTGAATTTGAATCCCAGAGTCTGCTGCTTACTAGCTGTGTGCTCTTGGGCAAGTAACTCACATCTCCATGCCTCAGCGTCCTCTTCTCTAAAATGAGGGTGTTCATAGCACCTACCATGTGGAGTTATTAGGAGGAACACACGGGTCAATATTTGTAGATTGCTTGGAGAAGTAAGCTCTATATACGAGTTAAGCCAGGCGGTGAGGGAGAAATGCCACATGATCTCACCTTTAACTGGAACATAATCAACACAAGAAAAAA
>VMDR010006406.1:0-45699 GCA_007922815.1 Macrotus californicus | reverse complement strand
GTAGATTAAACTAGATGATCCCTATAGTTTTTTCAAACCTAAGATTCTATGATTTCTATTTTAAATTGACCTCAGGCAGTATATACAATCTTAGGGTCCATGGTGTTAACCACTGTGCTGCACTGCCTTAGAGTTGTGGAAGGGTTTGTTTGATTAACATGTACAAAGTATCTAACAGAAAAGTGGGCAGTCAGTATGTTAAGTGTCTCCCTAAACTTTTCCATAGCTATGTGAAAGACTTTTTGATGATCTTCCCAGGGCTGCATTCAATCAGCGCACCAGGGACATGTGGCCCTGCGGTAGGTAGTCTTGTTATCAATGGCACTCATGTCAAACTCAGGGATATTAGAAATCATGTCCCACAGGACTCCATCCTGGGACTGATTCTTTAATATTTCATCAATGATTTACATGGATAGAACAGAAAATAAGCTTCTAAAGATGACAGATGATACATGCTGTTAGCAGATGACACCCATCGTCAGTTAGGAAGGCTAGCATCCAGGACAGGATTAGAATTCCAAATGGCCTGGCAAGATGGAGAAGAGGTGGAGGCAAGAAGAATAAACTTCATTAGTAACTAGCACAGAGTAATACATTTATTAAGAGGGACACATTATACCAGCAGAGCAAGGGCAGTGACTAACAATGAATGATTGCTTCTGGAAAGAGTTAATGGTTAAAGTTGCTCATAAGGTAGAAATGAGACAGAAAGTCAAGTATGAGTCTGGAAATGTACTGAAAAAAAATAAGACTGTTTGGGGAAAGTCAATTTTTACGTTAGATATTATATTTTAAAAACTCTTTTTTGAATGCTGTGTTTTTTCCCCCTCGATATTGTTCTGGACATCTTGGAAAAGACACGTAGAAAACAAAAGGAATCTTTATGATTGCAAATACAACCAGAGAGAATAGTGAAGGAACTGAGATCTTTAACTGAAGAAGACAAGTCAACTGCTAACAATTCATTTAAGAATTATTTTCTTACAGCATCTCTGTGCCAGCCTCTGTGCTGGCTGCTATGAAACAAAGAGAACTGAGACCTGGTTTCTGCCCTTGAGCAGCACAGAGATAAGAGGATAATCACTTTTACGTTTATGAAGACTATCACTTAGAACTTTGATCTGTGTGTCATTCCCAGCTAACGTCTATGCCTCTTTCTTTTATCTCCCTTTCCTTCCTTTCTTCCCTCATTTCTTCTTTTCTTTTTCTTCTCTGCCCTAAACTTTAGTGGGCTGCATACCAAGCCCCTCTCTTCTACTGTGGACGATATAATAGATTTCAAGGTAATTCTATAAACTTACCTTTTACCTTTTATGTACTCCAATAAAACTGCAGGCAATGAAGCAAGGCTGGGTGAGAGAAAATAGGTTTTTAGATGCTAAATAGATCAGTTTGACTGTAGAGAATGTTAGAGAAGATATACTATAAATGTTATGATATTAAGGAATTTGAACTTTCTCTTTTTGTGACAAAGTCAATGAAAGTTTATAAGAAAGGAAGTGACAAGATCAATGTAGGGTTTTAGGAAGAGTGACCTAGTGGTAGGTTGTTAGGGAACAGATTGGAGGCACGGGTCCTGTTAGAAGGTAGTATTAAGCTATAAACAGTAAAGACCAGAATTAGGCAGTAGAGCTAGAAGCAAAAGATATGTGGAGTGAGAGATGCTGTAAAGAAAAAATGAATCAGATCTGGTGCCTAAGTAAATCACACATCAAAGGAGAGAGAGGAATTGAAAACAGCCTATAGGTAATAGAAAAGGAGTTTGGGAAATGAAAATGGCATCAACCAAAACGGGACAGGGGGGAGGTGAAAGTGGTTCGTGGTACAGGAGCATGATGGGTTCAGGACTAGACAGGTTGTCTTTCTGTCGATGGAATCTATCAACAAGAGCCATGTATCCAGCAGGGAGCTAGGAATAGACTTCCTAGGAGATCATCCTCACAGAGGTAATAGTGTGTTTTGAACTCCTCCACCTGTATATCCCACTGCTACATCATACCTCACATGCCTAGGATTGAACTCTACTGTCATTCACAAACACAAATTAAGCATTGGTTAATTTGCTTTTCAACATCCAGGCTACCAAAGTCAGAATCATTTTTGGTACCTTCATCTCTCACCCTTCCTGCTCCCACAAGCAACTAGTCATGGACATAATTGATTCTAAGGACAAATATGTGGCATATCGGTTCCTATAACCACAGTTAATGTTTGCATGCTTCGTTACCTTAACTATCACACAGTTTTTTAAAACAGGTTTTCTCATAAGTCTGTATTTTTTTGACTGTTTACAGAATGAAAGTCAAGGTCTTCCAGGAATGGACATACCAGTCCAGCCTAATCACTGACAGTATCTGTACACACCCAACCTGGAAGCCCTGCCAGCTTCCTTGCCTTTCTTTCATGATACCAGGCATTTTTGTGCCTGAGGGGCCTCTATTGATGCTGCTTATTCTGGAATAACTCTTTCCACTCGAGGAGAATATCTTTCAAGTTTGGAGTCATGTGCTAGTCCCGTTGTGAGGGCTTCTCTGACCTCCCACTGTTTGCCTCCACTCAGGTTGCTTTTTTTTTTTTTTGAAAGCAAGAGCCTGAACCAAGGAAGTGGGAGTAGACATGGGAAGAAGCAAAGGATTTAATAAAAATCTAAGCCAAGGATTGTGGGCATGAGGGACACAGAGAAGGAACAAGTTAAAGATAAAAGAACAGTCTTGTCCAGCTCCGTTTACTGGGGAGAATTATAATGTACAAAAAAAAAAAAGGGATTAATTTGACTTTGAGCATATTTGAGTTGAGGTACCAGTAATGAACCCAAATTGAGCGCATAGTTGAAAAACCTTATAAAAAAATGAAAAGGTTAGTTGGGGCTAGAGAAAAATATCTGGAAATTATATGCAAAAGATGATACCAAATGCATGAGGACTAGAAGGACAAAGGAGACCTCCAGAAAAGAGGCTGTTAGAAGGTTGGTCTGAGGACAAAGCTATGAACATGTTGTCAAAACACAAGATGAGGAAGTCCAGCCATCAAAAACCCCAGACTAAGACTGGCTACCAAGGCGAAACTACATATTTTAGTTTTACTAAAATGTAATTTTCTTGGTCTTTAAACTTTTATGAGAAACTTCCAATTTCTGAGATGTTAGGCTTCTGATTTGAGGAAACTGCTGATTTTCTACTCAAATTGGTTCCCTTTTGATTATAAATCTTGATAACTAGCAGTGTGAAAATCAGTCATTGCTCTTTCAGAAGAGGTATTCCACTCTTATACGAGGATATCTAACCAAACCCAACAGCAAATATTAGACTGTGGAATTTGGAGGGAAGTAGTTTAACAGGGCTGGTTTTCACACGATCTGATAACACACTGCAGGTAAGGCGAGGGGCTGGAATAAGATGTGTTAAATGGATTCAATTTGACAAAATCACAGCTTTTGAGAGAACTTTTCTTTAGCACGTGGGTTCTTGGTTCTTTGGGGAGAAATTTATTGAAATAGAAATATTATAAATATAAATGCTTGTTGTAAAAATAATTCAAATGATCCGCAAATATAGCAGTGAATGTAAAAGCTTGACTACAGTAAACAACTTGGCCATGCCCTTTCAGACATTTTTAGAATACACACACAACCATGTCTGCATATATCTTTTGTGTTTTGACTGGCTCAATTTCAACCATCTCATTCCCACTAAAAATAACAAACTCTAGCAACTAACAATTACATTAATAAAGGTTACTTTTGTCCACACACCCACGCACATCACACTTTCCATGCATTATATCGTGGGTCCTGACTCCGGTGCTCAGAAGCAGGCGGGCTGGCATTATTTGTGTCATCTTATAGACCATGTAATTTGTCCAAACTCAGAGCTAACTTGGTGAGGAAGTTGCCACTGAACTTGCCTCCTCCACAGCAAACAAGTGTCTTTCCTACATCACACCGTTTCCCACGGGGGACTCCACATCCAGATCTCCCCAAGCTCAGCTAAAGTGTCTTACACAGGAGTGAGCTCAAAACTTGAATTAGGATACAATTTTGAACATCACCATGCGGTTGCCTAATAGTTTTTCTTAGAAGGGAAATGGGTGGTCTTCCCAGCTCTATCTGCCAAGTACCTGGATCACATTTTGAAGTGACAAAAATGGAAGGTACACAAAAAATAAACAAATCCCTCTGCAGAATCCCACGCTGATGTCTTTAAGTGTAATCCAGCTAATAAATAATGCTGGCCATGGGCACACCCACTGTTGGACAGCATGCTGTTAAAAGGAGAAAAAGACAACAGGCCCATTATGGAGCTGCTCATGCTAAGCCCCACGGCACCAAACTTAGGTTAAGGCTCTCCCAGAAATGGAATACTAAACCAGTCAATCAGGAATCACCCGATCAGCAATAGTTAGGTGATCTGCCTGAAAGACCCCACTTTCCCCTAAATAAAAGTGACCTTGCACAAAAAGTCTTTCATTTTGTTCAACTCCTTGGAGCTCCTTTCTATCTGCTAGCTTGGATTGCTGGATTCAAATTTATTTTTGCTCAAATTAACTCTTAAAATGTTAAATATTCCTCAGTTTATCTTGTGACAGTTTTAATAAAGGGAATTTTGAGGGAGAGAGGCAAGATACAGTGTAATGGAAAGAGCACTACTATATTTAATTTCTGAAAAACATTTTTCTCCACATTTTAATACTTTGAAACAGGTATTCACTTTAAAAATCCACGGGTCTTTGAAGTGGTAAAGAGCAATAAATGGAGACTCATTAAAATAAGATTCTTTTTAAAAAAGATTTTATTTATTTAAGTTTAGAGAGTGGGGAAGGGAGGGAGAAAGAAAGGGAGAGAAACAGCAGTGTGTGAGAGATACATCAATCACACACCCCCAACTTGGGGACCTGGCCCACAACCCAGGCATGTGCCCTGACTGGGAATCAAACTCGAGACCTTTCAGTTCCCAGACCGGAGCTCAATCTACTGAGCCACACCAACCAGGGCTAAAATAAGACTCCTGTCTAAACTTCTACATTTCCTCATCTTGGACAGGTCATTTAATCTGCTGGAGTTGTAAACACGAGGCGACATACAGGAAACTCACTACAGATGACAGCAGGTGCTCTTAATAATAAGTAATGTTTATTGAGGGTGTACCCAGTTCCAGTTACTATTCTTAGCACAATGAGAGAATTTTCTCATCTAATTCTCACAGTGAATTGCCCTGGCTGTTGTGACTCATTTGGTTGGAGCATCATCTGGTAAACCAAAGGTTATGGGTTTGATTCCTAGTCAGGGCACATGACTAGGCTGTGGGTTCCATCCCTGGTTGGGGAGCAAGCAAGAGGTCCCAGGCCCAGGTGCATAGGAGAGGCATCAATTGGTGTTTCTCTCTCACTTGAATGTTTTTTCTCTCTCCCTCCCCCACCCCCCAAAATCGATAAGCATGTCCTCGAGTGAGGATAAAAAAATAATAATCCTCACAGTGACTCTCTTAGGAGAATCCTATAAATATCCCAGCTTTATAGATAAACAAAGTTAGATGTAGAAAGCTCAAATAAAAATAGTTACAGGTTAAAAACTGGTGATGGCAAAACTGAGAGTTGAACAAGGTAGTACAAGGCCAGAGGCTTCCTAACTAGTCCCGATATTGTTGACGTACTTGCTACCTATAATTTCACATCATCATCTTTGTGCTTTCCTTCTTCCTTTTCCATTCCTGTATGGACCACTAGCTTATTTGGATTTATTATAAGCTCAGATGCCTTTGGGTTTATAAACGTGAAGGTGATGAAGCGTGGCAAACACTAGAGATGGTAAGCAAAATGATGCCCAGCCTGTACACCCCACAGCATACCATCAGGCTGACCTTTGGATTACCTTTTGTACAGTGGCAAAACAATTAAACAACACATCACTTACACAAACCAAAAATTGAAACAAAACAACAACCTTATATGGGCTCTTTAAAAAGGAAAGCAAATTAAATTTATTAGATATCCTTGTGATGTCCAAAAAAATGTGTTAACTTGAGTTACCAGTTTGGTGAACTTCCATTAAGTTTCCAAGTAATAATATACATTCCAGGTGTACTACAGACATACCTGTAAAAACTTCAAAAAAGCTAAAGGAGATACTGATGAGGATGAGAAGGTAGCCTGGAATGCTTCTATAACTTCCTAGAGAGGGGGTGTTTTGTTTTGTTTTGGGAGGAGGTGGCAAAGTTATACTCAGAAACTGATTTTGTGTTCGCCAGCAATTTATTAACATGGGTTTGTTTTGGAAAGTATAATAATTTTGTAAGACAATAGCAGATAGGATATTATCTCTTAATAAGCCAAATTTTTTAAAAAATCCATGACAGGTTAATTACACTGTTTTTCCAGGCAAGGGGAAGTGAAAGGAATAAAGTCCAAATTTGGAAGTGTACCTATTATATAAGTTTGGGTTTCTTGGAGAGCTGGCTTAACCCACCGGGAGCTGAATTTCAGCTGAAAAACTAAAGTCCTTTGTGCTACAGCACGTTGTGAAGGAACGGCTGCAGGAGTTGGCGGGTGGGCTGACTCGTTCCAGGGGCCGTGGCTCAGCATTGCCACTGTCTATGAGGAGTCCCACCGACAGGAGCTGAAGCCCCAAGGGTCTTCAGAGAGGTAGGTCAGCCAAGTGTGCCTATTGAGACCAAAACCCTTGAATAGTCCTCAAAAACTCTCAGTGTTTGTTGAGTGGGCCAAAAAGTCCGTATGTTTTTTTCTGTAAAATAAAAGACACATTTTTCATTTTCACCAATAACTTTATTGATTTGGTTATTGTGAGTATCTCGGCTCTCTCCCACATGGTATAACGTTGATTGTTCTCAGTTAATGTCTTGGTTTGATCCTAATCAACTTGAACTGGTCTGCCCCACCGTGGAGGGTTGTCCAGTGATACGTTTCCAGCAGGAAACTTCACAAACCACTTTTCCCAAGCTCAATCAGTCACAGCACCTTCTCCACACACTGCACAAATCTGTTTTTGCGTTTCAGTTGAGTTTTTACCTTTCTTGAAGTCATAAAGCATATATGCCAAGAATGTATATTTTTTCCATCTTCAGTATTAAAATGGCTACACAAAAATTTGCCAATTTTGATAAGTTTTTTTTAAATGTATGCTGATATGATATCTGTCACAATATAATCTAACCAAATTGTTTTGAATAACACTCAAGACAACTAAGCACTACTGGAGTCATCTTATGGAAAAAACCAAACAAACTTTTTGGCCAACCCAGTATGTTGCAGGTACAAGGTCTGTGTGCCTGCTGCTTCAAAAGACAGGTCAATATTAAACAGATCAGACATCAGAGCAAGGAAATGTTTATTGATTGAGAAAGCTTAGCTCAAAAAGATGAGAGCACTAATTCTCAAATCCATTGTAAGAGAACTCAAAAATTCAAGCATCTTATATATCAAGGGAAGGGAGGAAGAGTAAGGCAAGGGGTGGGGACTGTAGACAGGCCGGAAAAGGGAGCCAAGGAAAAGCTTGACATTTCTGAATCCCTGTGCTTCTGGCCTGTGGGCCAACACATCTGTGTCCAGTTCTGGAGGGAGGTACCTGTATTTTGTGTGTTTTCCCACCTCTTCCTGACAAAGAGGCTGCTCAAGCCTCAAGCAGAATTTCTCTAGTTAATTAGCATATCTGTAGCAGGAGCTATTAGTCTGAAGGCCATCAGAGCACCAGCATTTCACTCTGTTACGATTATAGTCTAAATGTCCCTTTGCATAGTTGCTTCTCCACTTGTTATTACCAGTAAGCCCCCAGCAGGTCCACTGAGCATCTAAGCTGATTAGTTCTTGTCAATGACAACATATACTGACATCCTTACAAAACTTACTTTATCATTTAAAAATAATTTTACTGCTAAAAACAACATTTTTGTCTTTGTCATAAATGACAAGTGACCTTAAAGATCCCCTGAGACTCCATCACACCCAATTTATGGCACACCCAAACTGTAAAGCGTGACTTTTCCATATGAATGGCTGGTCTTGGCTCATGCTTCACAACTTCCTAAACCCTCTCAAACAAGCAACAGCTGGCCTCAGTGAGCTTCCAGGCCCCCTACCTCTTGCTATGTGGCCCCAGGCTCGGCACTGGCAGCAGCCAGCCTAGATTCACAGTTTGTCTTTGCCTAGGGTTCTCCAAACCAGGCACAAGTAGCAGCCATCTCAGATTGCTTTATAGCTCATGCAGGGTGGCCCCAGGCAGAAGAGAGGTGTGGGCTGACCTTGGCCAGCACCACCCAGGAAATCCCAGAGCCTACACACTTAGTGGACAACTATAACTACTTTGGAGCACTACCACCCAACTCCTGCACAGCTGATCCTCCACGGAGGGCAGAGGGTGTTGGTCAGTGGTCACAGTCAGTCGTTGCAGCTGAATGGCCTGGGTAAATCCCTCTCATTGACCTTCCAACAGCAACCAAGGCTCAACTACAAGAGGAGGGTGTACTCAACCCACACGAAGGGTGTACCTCAAGTACCCAGATTGGATGATAGGCAAGGTGGTGCCACTAGGCTCTACAGAACACCTACTTCATTAGGCCACTCTAGCAAGACAGGGAGTCATAGCAGCTCTACCTAATACATAGACACAAACACAGGGAGGCTGCCAAAATGAGGAGACAAAGAAACATGGCCCAAATGAAAGAACAGATCAAAACTCCAGAAAAAGAACTAAACAAAATGGGGATAAGCAATCTATCAGATGCAGAATTCAAAACACTGCTTGTAAGTATACTCAAGGAACTTAGTGAGGATCTCAACAGCATAAAAAAGTTCCAGTCAGAAATGAAAGATACAGTAATTGAAATAAAGAACAATTTACACAGGGAAACAATAATAGAGTGGATAGAGTCAAGAATCAGATCAACAATTTGGAACATAAGGAAGCAAAAAACAACTAATAAGAACAAGAACAAAAAACAATTAAAAAAAAAATCCACAGGGATAGTGTAAGCAACCTGTGGGACAACTTCAAGAGTTCCAATATTCACATCATAGGGGTGCCAGAAGGAGAAGAAGAAGAGCAAGAAATTGGAAATCTATTTGAAAAAATAATGAGAGAAAACTTCCCTAATCTGTTGAAGGAAATAAACATGCAACCCAGGAAGCACAGAGAGTCCCAAACAAGATGGATGCAAGAAGGCTCACTCCAAGACACATCATAATTAAAATGCCAAAGGTTAAAGATAAAGATAGAATCTTCAAAGCAGTAAGAGAAAAGTAGTTAGTTACATACAGGGGCATCCCCCATAAGACTGTCAGCTGATTTCTCAAAGAAAACTTTGCAGGCTACAGGGCATTGGCAAGAAATATTCAAAGTCATAAAAAGCAGACCTACAGCCAAGATTGCTCTACTCAGCAAAGATTTCGTTTAGAATCTAAGGGCAGATAAAGAGTTTCCCAGACAAGAAAAAAACTAAAAAAGTTCATCATCACCAAACCATTATTATATGAAATGGTAAAAGGACTTAATAAAAAGATAAAAACTATGAACAATAAAATGGCAATACATACATATCTATCAACAATTGAATCTAAAAAACAAACTAAGCAGACAAAAAGAACAAAGACAGAATTATGGATATGGAGAGAGTTTTAATGGTTGTCAGATGGGCAGGGAGTATCGGGGAATGGGTGAAGAGATGAGGGGATTAAGGACAAATACGTAGTTACAGAATAGCCATGGGGATATAAAGTACAGTATAGGCAATACAGTAGCCAAAGAACTTATACACATGACCCATAGGCATGAACAATAGTGGGGGTATTTGCCTGAGGGAATGAGGGTGCTGGGTAGAAGGTAGAAAAGGGGGAAAAATCGGGACAACTTTAATAGTATAATTAATAAAAAGTCATTTATAAATAAATAAGTAAATAAATAATCTCAGTAAAAGAAGTAAATACTACTAGGGAAGGGCTACGCTGTCTGCTGAGTAGCCCATTCTCTGTTTAACTGCTTCATTAATAAGCTCACTTTCACTTTAAACATTATGCTGGATCACATTTGAGTTCTTTCCTGCACAAACCAAGAACCCACAGTGGGTCACAGATACCCCTGAATGCCTGCATTATCTTGTTGAATCCATAATGTGGAACTTGTGAATGCCAGAAGCCCTCTGCATTAGATACCCTCTGTTCTCTGTTGTCTCCTGCATCTTTCTTTACCTTACCCTATTTCTGTGGAAGAGGGATGGAGGGTCCCATTTTACAGATTACCCAATTAAGGTTCTAGGGAGTAACTTGTCCAAGGTCTTCAAAGCCTCAGCTTTTCCACTACATTCTGCTGGGGACAGAGGTAAATGTATGATGAAGCCAAAGAAAACCTTCAGTTGTTCTTTTCAAAGCTCCCAAACTGACTTTATTCATAGTTTTGCACACTCTTTCTGCAAGAATTCCCTCCAAATTTTATAAATGTCATGCTCCTCCAAAACCGGATCCATGTCTGTATGGGAGTCAAAAGCCTGAATAGTAGTCATCTTGATGAAATCAACCTCTGGCTCCAGCTCCCTCCCAGTGCGGAGAATGGTACAAACTGTAGGGTTTCCGGCCAAGTTCAGAACTGGGGATTTCAAACATCCTGCAGTTCTCCTGGAAGCCCTCCCTGTAAGTTTAGCATTTAACTTTCCTACATTGGCTCACCATGCAGAAATGCTTGGAGGGCAAAGTTGACAACATTTTTACAACTTTGGTATTTTTCATTAATTGTAAAGTTGCCCGTAGCCAGCAGGAAATGAGATGCAAAAGAAGGGAGAGTGGATCCCTTCCAGACGTCTACAACTCTCAGATTATATTAAACCTAGAGCAAAAGCCCTCTTTAGCATTTGAAAGGGAAGGCAATTGTATTACTAAACCTCACTCAACCGCCTCCAGACTTTTCTCAGCCAGAGAACAAAGGGAATAAAGCAAACAGCACTTCACACCCTCATTCACTGGAGGTTAAAAGAGACCTCCCACTGTCCAAGGTCAGTTTGGGAGTGTATTGAGGAGGTGGGCACTGGCCCAGGGAACAAAATGTTTACCATCCCTCTCTGGTCGGCTGCTCTGTTTTCCTTTCAGCACGTGCAGGGGTTCATCTGTCAGAATTGGACATTTTTATCTCCGATTAGCTTGCTGGTGGTCAAATTATACTTCCTTGGCCTTCTTCAGTCGTTTTCAGATTCTTGATTGTAGTTGAACTAAGAGAGCAGGGACACCCTGAGCCAGCACAGCTCCCTGGAGATGATTATTCACTCATACTCATCATGTCAGCAGCAACTCTTTGAGTGTATAACATGTATCAGGCACGGTGCTAGGCACGGGAAGGATATGACAATATAAGAGCTGATGTTTTAGAGTTTCAATTCAATGAGGGAAGAGTGACATTAAACAATGAAACATATACTCTATTATTTAAGTACGACCATGAAGGAGCTCAGTATGCAAAGAGAATGTAATATGAGAGTGGCTGACTTCACACACGCTGTAAAAGAGGTATCTTCTTTGAGGAAGTGAAGGGGTAGGAGTTAGCCATGTACCAGGAAAGATGGGGTCACGCTGAGTACGGGGGTCAGCAGGCAAAAAATCCCTGACTTGGGAAAAATATGGCCTGGCCTAGGAGTGGGAAGAAGACTAATGTGGCTGTAGCCCAGAGGGAAAGCTAAAATGAGGAGGGGACTATGGCAGGAGGGAAACTTCCATAAGGCTTTTTGCATTCTGTAGTCTTTTGTCTTCTATCTCCAAAGCAGTGGGGAGCTGGCTACAGGGATTTAATGAGGAAATGGCTTAAGAGGTTGGCTGTGTAAAGAAAGAGTTTTAGGGGCAAGAGACTGATTCAGGAAGACCAAGTAACAAGACCAGTCAAAAGTCAAGATGAGAGGCTC
This sequence comes from Macrotus californicus, assembly GCA_007922815.1. Lineage (NCBI taxonomy): Eukaryota > Metazoa > Chordata > Mammalia > Chiroptera > Phyllostomidae > Macrotus > Macrotus californicus. The sequence continues at coordinate 33,811 of VMDR010006406.1, read as the reverse complement.
TCAAATTTTAATGAATTGTCTGAAGATCTTGCCAAAGTGCACGTTCTGACTTAGATCTGCATTTAAAATCCAGGTTCCCACACTGCTGGCCCACCTCACAAACACTTTAGTAACAGAGTTTTAAAACAAGATGTTTGCCATGGAGATGGAGAAAATCAGACAAATTTGAGAGCTATTGTGTGGGAAGTCTCATAGGTCTCTGACACGGGCAACTCGGTGAAAGGAGGTGGCATTCATTGAGACAGGATGCAACAGAAAGGCTCAGTTTGAACATGTTGCGTCTGATGTGTCTTAGGAATCTCTAAGTAGGCTGTGGTACATATGGATCTGAAGCTCAAGAAAGAGGGGAAAGCTGGATACACAAATTTAGGAGTTATCAATATGCAAATGATAACCAAACTATGGAAATGGATGCTACCAGTCTAGGGAGAGAGTATACAGCAGGGGACACAAACTCAGACTTGACCGTTGGCCATCTGTTGGTCTTCTTAAGTATCCTGGGAAGAGAAGTGGCCCAAGATGAAATGAGTATGTAACTGAACGAGGAGGAGAGCCAACAGAAATTTCTGAGATGAGAAGGTCAGAGAGATAGAAGAAAAGACACGTTAGTATCCAACAGTCATTGCTTTTCTTTCTTGTGACAGAACAGATTTTAGATACAGAGATGGCCTGCGATGAAGGTAAACCTTCCCTGTAGCCCCAGTAGCTGAGCCGTGGTTGATCTAAACTGGACATAATAATCTCATTCCACTCTGCCAGAAGATTGGGCCAACACTGGGCTCTCACCAATGAGACAAAAAAAGAGCATAGGTTGGAATGAGTGGAGATTCAAAGGAAGCATTTTTCTTTCCTATAAAAAGGACAAGAACAAAGACAGAACTTCATGGTGTCACTGTTTCCCCATTTTTTTCCTGCCTGAACTCAGGAGTGGTGTCAAAGTAATGTCAGCCATCCTAGGGCTGAGAAGAGATGAAAAAAGGGTGAAAACTCAACAGCTAAGGATGTCAAAATAAAAAAAACTGGAAGTGTCCATGCTGCTGACGACACAGTTGAGCTGCTGAACTGCTCTGGAATCCCCTCCTAGGGTTTTTATTAAGTGAGCTGATAAATGCCCGTACTGCTTCAGTCACTGTTAGGGGATTCTGTCCCTTGAAGCTGACTACATTTCTAGTTGTTAATTAGTGTGTATTGCAGAGTGACATTGTATAGTGTAGATCTGGAGTTATATAGACATGGTTCAGGCAGATACAGTGTTTAACTTTGGACACTTTGAGTGTTTCCTCATCTGTAAAATGGAGATAGTAATGCCGTCTGTTTCACGAACGCTCAATACTGTTGGTGGGAGTGTAAATTAGCAAAGCTACTTTGTAATTTGGCAGGATTTACTGAAACTGAAATTGTACAAAACCGAAGGCCCAGCAATTCCACTTCTAGGTAAATCTTACAGAGACTCTTAACCCTATGCACTGAGAGACGTGTACAAGATTATTCATTGCAGTACTTTTGGTAATAGAAAATAATTAGCAGTAGTCTAGAAATCCATCTGGGTTGAAAATACATAGTAACTATAGTATATCAATATGATAGGATACAATGGAGCAGTTTAAACAGATGAACTAGCTTTAACTATATATATTAACATGAATAGATCTCTGAAATATAGCGCTGAAGAAGAAAAAGCAAATTGCAGAGTGAGACATGCAGTATGATCCATATATTTTAAAAGCAGACACTACACTGCAGATTTTTGTGGATTAGTAAACCTATGGAAAATAGATTGAAAGTACATACATTAGATAGAGTCAGGGATGAGGAATAAAGAAGATAAGAAAAAATAGGGGCCATTTCTAGACAGATGATTTTCATGCCACAATGGGAAAGAATGACTGATTGAACCAATTAAATTTTGTACATCTGAAGCTCAACCTTAGAAACAAAATAAAACAAAATATAGTAGTGTCACTCTTCCAGGATTAAATGACACAATAGTCCAGTGTGTGGCACATAGTAAGGGCTTAACAAGTGGTGGTCATCATCATCATCACTATGCTCACCTGCTGTGCTCTGCCTTTTTGCTTTCCAAAGGCCCTTTCTAGTACAACAGTCTTAGGAAGACGGGGAGTTTGGTTGGGTACCTGAATTTCCAATTCTTGCCTATTGGTTTGAGGGCTGTGAAAGCAAAGGCTTGATTTGGGCCAGGTCTTGATTTGCACTGAGGCTCCTCTAATAGGTTTTTTAGAAAGTGCTCCAAGGCACATTCAATGGCAGCCTCGACTCACCAATCTCTCAAATAGCCACAATGAGTGAAACACCTTACTAACATAAGTCCTTGAATTTTACCTAAGCGACATATTTAATCAGAACAAGATTGAACAAAAAGGGGAATTTATTAGTGTACATGAAAATTGGGAATTTTAAGAAAAAGAACTGGCTTTAATCAACTTTTTCAACTGAATCAGGGAATTTTCACTGCCTTGCACTTACCTTCTGCTATTTCCACAGCTGAGAGTCTGCTGCTTGCAAGTGTTCACTTCCAGATACCAATTTTTGAAGCAGTTCTTCAAGCAACTGAAAGAAACTCTGATTCACCTACGGGGGAAAGAGAAATGTATGGGACGCATCCTCTATAGTTAGCAGAGTTAAAGGAAAAGCTGAGAGCCAGATCCTGGGAAGAAAGGAAAGCAGGAAGCTACAGGACCTTAGTAAGAAACACATCCTCTTTCTTTAGGTCCTGTCATGGGAAAAATCCAGCTCCATCCATGTAGAGTCCCTCTGTCATTCTTCCTGAAGAAAGCATCTGATTTGCTTAGTTTAGGACATATGGGGAGGCCCTGTGATTGACAGTCCTATTAGGACCACATTAGGCAAAGGAGCAGTCCCCCCAAAGACAAGCTGCTTCCAATACAGAGGGTAGGATGCTGGCCTAGCAAAAACAACTGATTTCTAGCACACAACTAAAAAGATAGTTTGCATTTTATTAGAGAGTTCCAAAGGTCACAGATTAAAAGATAGATTATAGCTTTACTGTTAACTTGTTTAGTGACTTAGGGAACTTAACTTCACAATTCTCTTTTCCCTTTCACATATTTGCAAAATGGGGTTCATTACACATACCCTTTTCTTATGTCCCCAGATGTAAGTTTCAATAAATTAATAATAACTCTGAACTGGAAAGGGTCTCAGATCTCTTGAGGGAGAGATTCTCAACCTTGCCTTGGCTGCACATTAAAATCACTTGGGATACTATTTTAAAATGCACACATCCAGAGATCCTGATTTAATTGGGCTGGGAGGGAGAGCTTGGGCATCAGTATTTTTTAAAAGTTCCCCAGGTGATTCTAATGTGCAGCCGTGGTTGAGAAGCCTTGGGATAGTTTGCTCTCAATCCACTGTCCTCCTGCAGAAAGTCCCTCTGTATCTTTGAGAGGTGGCTGTTCAGCTTGTTTTATTGATTCCAGAGAGGGGAGTATCTTAGTCTGTTCAGGCTGTGATAACAAAACACTGTAGGCTAGGTGGCTTAAGCAACAGAAATGTATTTTTCTCACTGTTCTGGAAGCTGAAAATCCAAGATCAAGGTTTTGGCAGGGAAGACTTTCTGGTAAGAGCTCTCCTCCTAGCTTGCAGGCTTCTTTTCTGTGACTTCCCATGGTAGAGTGAGTGCAAGCTCTCTGGTATTCTCACAAAGAGACTAATTCTACTGGATCAGGACTTCACACTTATGACTTCATTGAACCTGAATTATTTCTCTAAAGGCCCTATCTGCAAATACAGTCACTTTGGGGTTTGAGGTTTCAACATATGAATTTTGAGGGGGACACAGTCAGTGCATAATAGGAGGTCACAGCTCATTGGGCTGTAAAGTGAGTCAAGTTATTAGAAAGCTCTTCTTCATTTTAAACCCACATCTTTATTTTCTTAAATTCTTTCTACTTCTTAGTCTTCACTCTGCAGAAAGAATTAAGAGAAATGGGAGGCACCTAACATAAGGACAACTATTTTGCTAGGTGTTTTGCATTCATTGTATGAAGTCTGTCCGGAAAAAGTCCAGCCATTGTTAACATAATGAGAATTGTTTGCGCAACATCTATGTAACCTGGCAGCCAAGGGGAGCGGACTGGAATGTGTATGCGTGAACAATGACAACTTCACTGTACTAGTCAGTGCGGGTGGTAGATGCCATTGAGTGAGCCTGTGCACTGTGTGGCTGTTGCATTCAAAATGACTGAGTGAGTAGAGCAACGAATCTGCAGCAAATTTTGCATTGAGCTTGAACATTCCCCCACAGAAACTATTCAGATGATTCAGAAGGCCACAGCTATGGGCAACTGGTGATTGGCAGCTTCATTACCACAATGCCCCTGCTCATGCATCATGTCTTGTGCAGAGTTTTTTGGTGAAACATCCTATCACCCAGGTGACTCAGCCAGCCCCCTATAACCCAGATTTGGTGCCCTGTGACTTCTGGCTTTCCCCAAAACTAAAATCACCTTTGAAAGGGAAGAGATTTCAGACCATCAATGAAATTCTGGAAAATACGATGGGGCAGCTGATGGCGATTGGGAGAACTGTGTGAGCTCACAAGGTGCCTACTTTGAAGGGGACTGAGGCATCATTGTCCTGTGTACAATGTTTCTTGTATCTTGTATCTTCTTCAAAAAATGTCTCTAGTTTTCATAGTCCATGGCTGGATACTTTCTGGACAGATTTGTATTTCTCAAGCCTCAGGAGAATAAAATGAGGAAGGTATCATTATACCCCATTTATGGATCCAAATACTGATGTCAGAGAGGATAAGTTATCTGCCTAAATTCATAAAGCTGATTAAGTGGCAAAATGAGAATGCAAACCCAAGCCTTTCTGCCTTCTAAATGTGTGTTCTTTCTAGCATGATGCTGCAGAAGTCATCTCTTCTATGCAAAAACCCCTCCAGTATATGAAGGCAAAGTTGCCTCGTAGGCTTGAAAGCTGTGTCTGACTCCTAAGAACCCGCCTTGTGCATACAAATGCTGCTTCTGCTACTGCTTATGTTTTTGGTCCTTTCTCCCCTTTATTTCATTCTTTTATTATCTACTTTTCATTCTAGCTTTGAATTACCTCTATTACCTCATAATGTATTTCCTCGGTGTCTTCCCTGGAATTCTTTCATTTTACAGGCTAGCATAGATCAAACTTTTGTATGTGTATGAATCATACAAAAATATTCTGATTCCCAAGATGAGGTGAGGCCCAAGGATCTGCATTTCAAATGATCTCTCAGGTTACAGTGGTGTAGCTGGTTGACAGATTCCACTTTGCGTGTACTAGTATAGATCAGCTCTTTAGTCCTTCTAGCTAGCCAAACCGTAGAAAGGGTTTCACATACTTTTTCACTTTCTCAACTAGAGGGAAGATCAGCTTGTAATTCCAATACCTACAATTATGACTGGTGCAGACAGGAGAAGCTCAGAAAGATAGCAGAAAACCCCTTTTTATGCCTACTACCCTTTCCCCCTTTTCCTGGAACAGCACTTCTCTTTTATTTTTAGGAAGACCTTTTAGTTCACTGTGTGATCCTGGCGGGTCTGTCATATTTCATGTGGTCCCACGCATTCCACCATAGGAATAGGCACAGGAGTCAGCAGAGCAGGTCAGAGTGTACACACCATTTCCCTGAACACAGTGATTGGTCTAGCTTGTTCAGCAAATGATCCATGAAGGGCCAAGTCAGAATCTTTTTTCAGAATTGGCACCAATGCTGGGAGTGTGGGAGAAAAGGGGTTCTCTTCCTTGATGTTGCTGGCTCTTGGTGATGCTGCTGACCATCTTTGCCCTCCCACGGGGGGAGCCTCCTTGCGGGTAAAGCTAACACAGAAGAAAACAGATCCAGAAGATGAAGAGAGAAAGGGACAGATGTTGATGGCATTGCATCTAGCTTTGTTGATCTGTTTTCCCCTTAGAGTGCCCATTCCCTTGAGTCAGTAAGTACTGTTCGGTTTAAACTTGTTTTGAGTTGGGTTTTTCTTCTTGCCACCAGACTTAAACTACAAATGTGTCTATCTTGTTCAACACTGCATCCACACCCACCAAATGAGTGAACAGAAATAGTTTTCATTGTACAAGTACTTTTCTGGGTCTCAAAATCGGCTTAAATGCCACAGCTCTTCCTGGCAACTTCATGCAGAAACTGTTTCGGAGTCTGTCGTGGTTTCTCCCTGGGCTGTAGCAGGTGCTGGGATGAGAGGGGTGAAGAACTCCTGGCTCTGTGTTGTGGAGAATTGGGGTCACATAATGGCTCTACAACTTGCTACTAAGTTGTGCACTCTCAGAGGTTCAATATTTTTCCGTCTATAAAAATGAGGGTAACATTATTTATGAAGCAATTATCATTTAGGTCTGCTTCGTTCCTCTTTCTACCCATTTTCTCATAACTGGACCTGCTCCTCTGGTGCAAGGCAGGCATTTGTCCCAGGCAGGGCCAGAGAGAGTGCCTTTGTCCCAGCAGTCAGGTGGACCCTGCTTGGAATTCAAACTGAGAGCGAGAACCCATGGAGGTGGAAGGCAGTTTAGATAGCATCATCACCTGACGACAGTGCCACAGGCTGAGAAAGGAACCCAGCACCGTGACCAAGAGCCACAGAGCTACAGTCCTGTCTGTCTTGCCTGACCCTGTTTGTGCAGCTCTGCTGATTCATGAGCCAGTGCAGAGGCCTTCCAGGAAGTCTTTTTTGTTTACGTAGGATACAACCAAAGGACCTTGTGGATCAATCTACCTAAAATGTTAGCTTTGAGAATTAAAATGGTGCTACATATGAGATAATTTGCTCATATAGGGGATATAAGAAATGCTTAATAAACATTAGCTAGTATTATTATTATTACAGTTTGACTTCCTACTTGGTGGACCCTACACAGTTTAACAAACAGATCCTGTTTATACCCAGAAGTCAGCTGTATGAGCCACCTGTGTGAGAAGCAGTGTGACTGTGACCTGGGGCCAATACACCAGGATCTATTCTTATGCCTTTAATGCAGGTAAAAGTCAGATGGAAAGATTCTGATTCCATAGGTCAGGGGCAGGGAGGGGGTGTGTAGAGCCCAAATTCAAAACTACAGACTACTTTCTCTACACATGCTGTCTTAATGTATATGGTGTCTCTTTCCTGACTGGTGAATACATAAAACTGCCATGGTTTCTCAGTTTTGGGTTCTAGAAGCAGATTGGTCTTTGAAAACCCAGAGCTTTGATTATTTATTTATTTAAGGCATTACATGTTTTAAATCAGTCCATCTGTAGCAGACTGAATAATGGCCCCCAAATATGTCAGGTCTTAATCTCTGGAAACTGTAAATGTTAACTTATACAGAAAAAGGATCTTTGCAGCTGTGATTTAGTTAAGGATCTTGAGATGGAAAGATTACCCTGGATTATCTGAGTGGGCCCTAAATGCCACCACAAGGGTCCACATAAGAGAGAGGCAGAGGGAGATTCCACCCACACACAGAGGAGAGAACAATGTGAAGACCGAGGCAGACTTGCAGGGATGTAGAAATACTGATAGCCAGCAGAAATGGAAAGAGCCAAGGGAAGGATCCTTCCCTAGAGCCTCCAGAGGGAGTATGGACCTGCTAATGCCTTGATTTCTGCCAAGTGAAACTGATTTTGGATTTATGGCCTGCAGAACTGTGAGAGAATCCATTTTTCTTGTATAAAGCCAAAAAGTGTGTGATAATTTGTTACAGCAGGTTCAGGAAGCTAATACACCATCCTAAATATATTTGTCAAGTACATAGAAAATCTGTTTAATGAAATGCTGTAAGAGTCAGAAACTTTATTCTATTTATATAGATTATTTGGCCCTTTTCTATCCTGCTAATTTGCCAAAAAGCTGAGGAGTTGTTAATGCACAGATTCAGTTCCTGCTGTGGTATCACTCAGAGACCTCCCCCAGTTGGATCACCCTGCTGTGACAGGCTCACAGACCGATCTGCTTCTGAGGCATTTCCATTGCCTCTGGATCTCCACATAGGCCCCTCTGAAGGAGGAATAAAAGAATCTGGCTGACCACAGGCAATAAACCCTTTCCCCCTCATTTCTGCCTCCTGGACAAGCAAGAGACCAGTTCATCGCACAACGGCCTTCACTCACTCCTTCTCTCCCATTGAGATGGGATCAAGGGAGGTCAAACCTCATGAGCAAACATCTACTCATAATCCACTTCTCCTTTCCATAAAATAACATTTGCAGGTAGAGAGGGAAAGAGAGAGAACATCCCTGTTCTGAACTTCAGGTTTACTTGGAACTCTATTATGTTCCCATTCCCCACCAGGTTTTTAGCTGCAGAATATAAAAAAATCAGTGGTGAGGAGGATAGGTAAAGTTTTCAGTCTCCTTGACCCCTATGAATTTAGCTTAGACTTTTCGTCCCTACTGACACAAAAGAAAAGCAAAACTAAATTCCTTCCATACTGGCAAAAAAGAGCACAATGAAAGTGTCTCAGTATGTTCTCCAAAATCTGACTCAGGAAAGCCACTTCAAACACACAAGGTAGAACACGATACTATTGGATTGCTCTAGAAGTGTTGGTTAATCCTGAAAATCTAAGTGGTTTTTTGGCAATATATAAATACATTAAAAATCTCATGGGGGAAAATCAAGAACAGTGCTAAAGTCTTCCTTCTTTCAGATCCCTCCCCCAATGCAATGATCATTTTAATTTTTCTAATACTTTAAAATATTGTACAAATGCTTATAAAGAAAAAATGCAGGCAACACGGAAGAATGTATAGAAAATCAAGTTCCTCTCTCCACATCTTCCCATTTTACTTCCTGCCATGTTTAACCACTGTTAAAAGACTGATGCTTCTTTCACAAATTTCTTTAAATGCTTGTGCACTCCCCTGTCATGTCAAATAGACACAGAGGCCTTTGTTTTTGACTTGAAAACAATAATGGGAAAAGGTTAAATGCTGAATCAGAGCAACTCTGTTATGCCAAGATCGAGACCATGGTTAGGAAAAAGAGAACACTGACACTCGGGCTGGGAACACTTGGGCAGATGATTAAGATTTTGAACTCCAGACTTCTCTGCATCCTAGTCTGTGGAAATGATCACCCCTCAGCATGAAAAGCTAGCGCTCTTTCCTTGTTTGAAGACAAGGCAGAGCCTGTCCTTGCGGGGCAGCATGAACCTTCCTCATGAACTGCCCCCATTTCCCTTCCTGGTTATTAGGCCTATAACTAGGGTTAAGTTCCAACAGAACACAGCTGGAGACATGCTGGGCCCAATAAAGAACAGAGACTCTACCCAAAGGAGTTACAAGACCTGACTAGAATGTATTGGTGGGAGCTGGGGCGTGGACTGTAGAACTAGAATCTGAGGCTTCTCCATTAATCAGGCTGATACAATATATTGGGTGGAAGAGAGTTTATTGATTTGTGGACACTCTCAAAATATAAGATGCTGCCAGTGATCCAAGGAGATGATGTGACCTCACCACTAGTGTGGATCCTAGAAGCATGAAAAAAAAGGATGGTTCATGTTAAATTAAATTAAGGTGCCAGAGTTGCTATGGTGGACAGTGGAGAAAGAATCACAAGGGTCAGGGAAATGGGCATGCTTAAGTAGACTAAACAGGCACACCTCAGAGATGTTACACATTTTGTTCCAGACCAGTGCAATAAATAGAGTTTTGCCATAAAGTGAGTTGTAATCTTTTTGCTGGTGGAGGGTCTTGTCTTTAATTTGTAAAATACACTACATCTGTGAAGCTCAAAAAAGTGACGTGCAGTAAAACAAGGTATGTATATGTAAGGCTGGAAGAGACACAAGATGACTACATGCAATGGGAGGGGCTACTGGATACATCATTGCCAAGACCATACATAAGACACTGGTGAAGGAGAACAGCATCATTAAAAAGTTTAGTAATGGATCTCCTTTATAAGACAGGGTTAACAGGAGGAGAGGTCATTACAGGATTAGGCTCAATGATAGCAATGGGGATGTTAGGACTTCAGAACAATATAGAAGAGGCACTTAACTGCCAGGAGCAAGGTAGGTGCAATTTTCTTAATGAGTGACAGAGCCACCGGATAGCCAAGGGGGTCTAACCTGAAGAGAGTAACGGAGGTGGTTAATGGAACTCAGTGTCCCCAAGGGCTAAATAGCTGGGCATCCAAGAGTACAACTCAGCTTCTATTGTCAGAAGAAAGACAAAATGGATGGCCACTAGGGCTACAGGACCTGAATTAGTTTTCAAGTACAGTACCCATTGACTGGATAGTCACTTATAGTTAAGTATCCCAAACATTTTAGAGACTGTGGGAAGAGAAGTTCTTATTTGATATTGATTACCTGTGACATAAAGTATCACCATGGTATTCCTATTAGAATGGAGGCTTATGGAGTCTTGGCCACAGTCCTACTTAGGGTAAACCTATTGGATCTGTTGATCCACCATGCAGTCATTTTCATGATTCCCAAATATATGATTGGGACTGACTTATGTAGTAATTGACACAACTTCAACTTTGGTTCTTGGCCTTTGGGGTAAGAGTTCTAAAAATGAGGAAGTCCAAGGAGAAGTCTGAAAATACTCCATTGTTGGGAACCACCTGCCTGGTTTCAGAAGCTGTAACCCTCCTCTGGCTAAGGCTGAGTAAAAAGACCTTGGGACCATAAGCCATGAAGGAGACAAAGCTTATCCTCCTGGCAGGGGTGCAGCCTCTACCCCCTTTACTTCACCCTGCTTGGCCCCTGGGCAGATGACTGGTTAGCCAATGATGGGTAAGATTCCTCGAGGGAGGGGTGACCTAAGACAGGCATGGTCATGAAGGGGCCATGAGGGAAGGATTTGGGGAACTATAGAAAAAGGAGGTGATGGACCCTCACCCTTCAGCTTTGACATAACCTGAGCCTTCATTCTGTCTGTAAGAAGTCTCCTAATCTCTTGGCTGCCTTACTGACTTCCCCTACCTGACTTAAGCCTGAAACAGTGCCAGATGTGGGTGTGGCCCTGTGCTGGAAAGGGTGGTTTCCAGGGGCAATCAGGCCCAAGAAAAGAATGCATAAAATCCTGTGAAACCTACTTTGCTAAGAATGGCCTCAATTTAAATGATAAGTATCCAAGCATAAAATGAGTTTGTTTCCCAAAGTTCCATGGTCCTTTGGCTATCTGACCCTGACTCAGAATAAGACCTCATAGTTCTTTGAATGTTATCTATTGTTTGATCATTACTGCCTGACAATGATTGATGAGCTTTACGTATAGGTCCTGTATTCCTATGCAAATTAAACCCAATAAAACCCATTGAGGAACAGGCTCAAGGCCCTTCCCCTTTGAGAGATTGGTCACTTTCCTCCCCAAGCAGATCATGTCTTGGTAGACGTATTCTCATCCATAGCGGATGGGGGAGCCCCTCCACACTCCATTATCCACCCAATCTCATCCAAGGACCAAAACCAATATCACAACCCAGGGTAGATGGCAAAAATTAGTGCCACCTTTAAGGATACAAAGGATGCAAGGATGATGGACTCTATCATATCTCCATTTAATTTGCTGATCTGGCCTCCTGAAGAACAAAATAGATCTTGGAAAATGATAGTTCACTTCAAACTTAAACAAACTGTCCTCTAATTGCAGCCATGTACTAGATATGATTCATATCTTTGCTAGAGCAGATTTAAATGGTTTCAGGTCCATGATACATGGCTTTGACTTCACAAATGGGTTATTTTATAGTCTAATAAAAATGGCATCAGAAACAGTTTGCATTTACATAGAATGGGTAATAATATATTTCTAGTTTTTTCCCAAAACCATGTTAATTTCTTGCTTTTTGTAAGAATGTTCTCCAGAGAGATGTGGATCATCTGGACAGCCCATGAAACTTCACACTGAGCCCTGGCTGGCGTGGCTCAGTGGGTTGAGCACCGGACTGCGAAGCAAATGGTTGCTGGTTTGAGGGCACATGCCTGCGTTGCAGGCCAGGTCCCCAGTAGGGGGCACTAGAGAAGCAACCACACATTAATGCTTCTCTCCCTCTCTTTCTTCCTCCCTTCCCCTCTGTCTAAAAATAAATAAATAAAATTCTTCAGAAAATTTCTAAAAAAACTTCACATTGACCTATTACATCAATAATATTATGCTAATTGGTGCTAATGAATAAGAAGTGGCTAGCACACTGGAAGACTTAGTAAGGCACACATGCTCCATGTGAGATAAACCCTTTGAAGAATCAAAGCCCTGACATACTCGTATAAGTAAATTTTGTAGTCTTATATTCAGGGATGTTTCAGGGCAAAAGATAATCATTACATCTTGTACCCCCAACTACAAAGAAGGAACTCCTATGCTTGATAGATTGCTCTCAGTTCTAAAGAGAACATATTTCACAGTAGAGAATACTTTTCCAGCACACACACCAGGTGACAAGAAATGTCAGCTTTTGAGAAGATCACAGTACAAAACAGAGTTCTGCAGCAAATCCAAGGTGCAGTGCAAGCAGCTCTGCTGTTGGAGCCATGAGACCCTGCAGGTCCTATGGTATCAGAGATATCAGTGGTAGGAAAGGTTGCAATGTGGTGACAGCAAACCCCACTAGGGAAAAATCAGTGCAGACTCCTGAGAATCTGGAGCAAGGAGAATTATATGCTTTAAAAAAACCACCCAACTTCTGGTATGTTATTGGCCATCGGTAGAAAAGAAATGCCTGACCACAAAACACCAACTGACCATGCCTCCAGAACTGCCCATTAAGAGCTGGGTTTGCATGGAGCTCCTGAGTCATAAGGTTGCTTGAGCCCTGTAGCAGTTTGTTGTAAGATGAGCATGAGCTCCAAGCATGACAAGGGCTAGAGAGCAAAACAACGTGCACAAGCCTGTAGCCCAGACTCCCATGACCTTCATTGCTGTACTCCAGTGCCTCTTGCTCACGTCATTTTGATCATATTAGGAATCTCTTATCACAAGCGGATGGAAGAACAAATACTCCAAGCTTGGTTTTCAAATAGAACAGCTTACTATGCGGGTGCTTAAAAATGGAAGCAGCTGCACTCAGCCTCATTCTGAAATGATTTTGAAAGACAGTAGTGAGGGAAAATTCTCCTAATGGGTAGAGTGTTGGGTGATGCATGTGTTTATCCACTATCTGTGAAAGTAGTGACCTGGGGTGACGATATACCCAGACTAATGGGCAGGCGCCCATGAAAGAGTAAGATTGAAAGAATGAAACAAGGAGGTGGATGAACATATGGGAGTGGGATAAAAGTGTGAACGTCTTTCTATCATTTGTTAATGCCCACCAGAGAGCACCGACCATGGAGGAAGATCTAAACAGTCAAGTCGACAAGATTACTCCGCTGTTCCCAGTCATCATCTATCCCAGTGCTAACTCAATGGGTACTCAAATATAGTGGCCATGGTGGGAGAGGTGGATGCTCCATAAGGGTCCAACAGCATGGGTTCCCACATATCAAGCCTGATTTAATTGTTGCTGCCATCAAATGCCCAACATGCCAGCAGCAAATACCAATGCTGAACCCATGATATAGTACAATTCCTCAAGGAGATCACTGGTGTGAAGTTAACTATATGGTTCCCTTGACCCTCAAAAGTCCTGAGGCTTGCTCTACCAAAACTAAGCACATATTCTGGAAGTGGGTTTGCTTTTCCTTACTGCAAGGCCCAGGCCATTATAAATACTTCATCCATGGGAAGAGTATCCTATTTAACATTGTGTCAGAGTAGGGAGCCCACTTTACTGCAAAGGAGGTCTGGAAATGGACCTATGACCATTGGATCCACTGAACATATCATATACCATACTACTCAGAAGCTACCTGCCTGATAGAGCATTAAAATGACACTGAGGACACAGCTTAAATGCTAGGTTAGAGACAACACTTTGCAAGAAGAGGCATCCAACCTCCCAAAGACTGAATCAAAAAAACTTTATATGACACTGTATCCACTAGTCAGATAAATACGTATGTCCAGAAACCAAGGGATGAAAGCAGGAGTGATCCCAATTACCATGTCTCCCAGTGGCCCACTGGGGACTTTGTTCTTTCTGTCCCCACACTTCTAGACCCTATAGGGTTAGAGGTCCTGGTTTGTAAAGGGAATTACACTTTTGCTGGGAGACCCAGCAAGTGTGCCATTAAAATATAGACTACACTGCTACCTAGGCACTTGAGGCTCCACGCAAACCCAGCCCTTGACAGGCAGTTCTGAAGGCACGGTCATTTGGTGTTTTGTGGTCAGGTCTTTCTTTTCTACCAATGGCCAATAACATACCAGAAGTTGGGTGTTTTTTTAAGTATATAATCCTCCTTGCACCAGAATCTCAGGAGTCTACACCAATGTTTTCCCACTGGGGTTGCCATAAGCAGTAGAGCTGCACTTGCACATTGGAGGCAGGGATAAATAAACATGTGGGGCACCTAGCTAATACATTTGCAGGCTTTTTTGTACTCCTTTGCTCAACTGTGATGGTAAAGAGACATGTCAGCCACCCTGGACTCAAGAGGTGTGGTGTCCAGGGGCTCATACCCCTCAGGTGTGAGGGTCTGGGTAACACCATCATCCAAGCCAACAAAAGTAGTTGCTGGAGTAAGAGAAATCTAGAATGGATATTGGAGGAGAAAGATGATAAATATCAGGTATGAGTCTAAGACCAGCTCTAGTGGTAGGGGCTATAATTTGTTTCTTCTAGGTTTCTTTTGGGAAGAGAAATATATCAGAATCCTAGAAGAAAAACTCTCCAAGTATATATGTATGTATGTACCTAAAAAATGCATCTGAGTGACACACAGGGTGGACTGTAATGGACATAGACATGAGCTACAAGGATCACCCTTCAAGGAAAAAGTTGCTGTCCTATTTGTCAACTCTGCAGAGTTTGTTTCCGCTGCAGACAGTTGCCTTGCCCAAGAGCACACCAATTCCAGGGTAGCCTACATCCAATGACTTGTCATGGAGCCATTGGGGTTACCCTGCAACAATTTTGATTGGCTCTTTCTATATTCCAGAGCTCCGAGTGGGTTAATGAAGACTTTTTAGTACTGCATTGTAGTTCAACTTCTCCCTCTGCCTGATCATACTTCCTTCCCCTTCTTCACATGAGTATTGATTTCTAATGGTTATTCTTCACATTAAACCCTATCTCAGGAAGGGTTTCCAGGAAACACTATAAAGGACACATGGACATGACCAAGGGGGAGGGTGGTAGCGGGGGAGGGGGGTGGGATTGACTGGGGTAGGGGGAGAGTGGTGGGGGGAAAATTCAAACTGTAATTGAACAACAATAAAGTAATTTAAAAAAATAAAAAATAAACCCTGTCTCAGAGTGTGCTTCTGGAGAACTCAACCTATAATACCTATAATACCACCCCTCACCCCAACTCTGAAGATGTGAGTCAGTGTGGAATGGGGAGTAAGAATTGTTCAGGGCAAGGAAAGTGTATAGGTGGAAGAGAAAATAACAGCAGAATTGGGAGATTTACTATACATGGGAATTAATAAAACAAGTAAATATTTAAAAGATAGTGGAAGCCAGTTTTCTTGCTGTTGGAGAAGGTAGTAAATATGAGCACAGAAAAAGAGAAAATTAGAACAAACTCTTGATCTTGGATTATTGGAGGCATTGGTGTGAATGCTTGGTTTTTAATACAGATAAAAATAAAAAATAGATGTGTGTGTGCATGCATGTGCTCCCACGTGCATAGTTAGCTGTGCCCACTGAGAGGGGCCTAGGAACAGTGACACCCTGAAAGTAAGGAGCACATTTAGCACTCAGATGTGGCCTAGAAATGCCATTTTCTACCCAAAGGAACTAGGGCTCATTGAAAAAGTTGCTGATTTCAGAGCTGGAGTAGGAAAACCACAAAATTATCAAAAATCATCTTGTTGTTCTAGAAAGCATGTGTTTCTCAAGAATTGTGAAAGGTCAGAATGTTTGCCCTACTTACAACTAAGAAATTAGCATGCCATGGTTTCAAGGATGCTCACAAAAATCATGAAACTCCCGAGTCAGGTACAGAGAACTTTATTAGTCATGACACAGCAAGCAGCAAGAGTGTCATGTTTGTGTCAGTCCCCCTCACCTCCCAGCCCCTATGGGGTAGGGCACAGTGGTGGATGATGCATAGGCATTGGGTTTGTGTCAGCTGAGGAACCCTGAGCTTAGGGAACCTGAACTTTTATAATAAACAGTAAGCAACCTATCTTACCTTTGTCCTGGAGGGAGGTACTTTCTTTATGACACTAGACAGAAAACAAACTGACCTCTACTCTGGAGGAAGTTACTCTATCTTCCAAGCTCTTTGCTATACAAGCATCCTTGAAAAGAAGATCCAGAACAAAAGCATAGTTAGTGTTTTGGGTCACAAGATGTGCAAAAAAGTCTCCTTTTGCCCACTCCCACTTCCTTCCTGCTCAGGTATGGATTGAAGCTGATGTGTGAGACCTTTGTACTTGGAGTTCCAGCAGCCACTGTATGACCACAGTGGGAGATTTGGTTGAATGCTGAGAATGGTCCAAAAGAAAAAAATGGGCAAATCCAGGATGCTTGACTAGACCACGAGCTTCCAGACTAACTGGATCACCTACCTCCAGATTGCTATTAACTGAGGAAGAATGTCCTATGGTCAAGTCGCCCTTGGTTGAGTCTTCTGTCATTTACAGCCAAAACCGTCCTATTTGCTAAAGTGGCAGCACGCTTGCTCAGCAATTCCATTTGAGCACTCCCCTTTACATTTTGAGTGACAAAATGTATAAATAACATGTTCTCTTATTGCTTTCAATTCCTGACCTTCTTTCCACCACCTAAAAATTGTAAGCAGTTTTACAGTCTCAATTATAACACTCTTATGGGTGTTTCTTAAGAACAAATGATGGCAGATATAAAGCTCCGATGAACCAGAGTATGGTAAGTTTCAGATATTTACCCAAGAAGACTGAGGCTAGTCCAAGTGTTACATTGTGTTTGAAATTTCTTATCTGGTTCCAATAATTTGCTTAGATAACATTTGTCTGGTAGAGTTAAATGGAAAGATCCCAGGACAAAAGGGGAGAAACCTTGTTGAGAGAAAGGGGCGTGAAAGATGGGGGAGTGCTGACAAAGGCACAGGAGACCAAATCTGATTGGCTAATGAGGGAGTTCTAAAGCCACAGTAAGAGGTAAGTTACTGACTCCCTTTATATACCTTGCTATATTAAAGAAGTTTGGCTAGAATTTCAGGGAGTTGAGTTATTACCTTATCAATTACTATTTCTGTGACCTTCGAAATTTTCCTTCCTTCGCTCTCCTCACTTAGAAAGTGGGAAAATGGGATTGTTGGGAGGCTCAAAGGAACTTAAGGATGTGAAATTACTTAGAAAAAGGGAAGACCTGATGGGAGATGTTCACGTGGGAGTGTGGGTTACCCTTTTTGAGTTATTAAGCTCCAAGAGGAGTGAGACCTTCCTGACTATGCACAGATATTCTCATCCCCTGCACCATTTTTCATACTCCAGTGGATTAAATCTTATTTAGCCCTAGTAGTCAGAAAATTTGGATTTGAGCCCTAGCTCTCACCACCTGCTGCCTTGCGCATGATCTTAGGCGAGTCACGCTTCTCCTGTCATTCTTTCTGTCTATACGTCAGGAGGTCCTCCTAACTTGGGCTTCCCCTTTCTAAAGAAAGCTGTCATGCTTCAAGAAAAATAAATCCAAATTCTTAGAAAGGTGATTTCACAACCTTCCCCAGCAGGCACCAGAAACAGGAGCGGTGGGTAGAAGGGTGGGAATTTCTGTGAGCTGAGTCAAATAGCCGTAGGAGATAAACTCAGACACTCAACATCCACAGGCAGGGGGTCCTTGCTAAGAGTCAAGTTGGTTGCCAGACCAGGGGCTTTCTTTGTTTAGACGTTTTTTTGTCATCTTACTAAAAATATTAAATGGCATTTAACAATTTATTAAAGATATGAGATTACTATAAAACCCAGTAATTCTTATCTCTACCAAGCCCAACTCCCCTTTTTACACTATTTTATAAGACCTACTTATAATTCTACCATTAAATTAATATTTAAATAATTGGGTTGGCCAAAAAGTTCATTTGGTTTTTTCCATAAGATGGCTCTAGGAGCACTTAGTTGTCTTTAACTTCATTTGAAACAATTTTGTTAGATTGTATTGTGACAGCTGTCATATCAGCTTACATTTCTTTAAAACTTATCAAAATTGGTGAATTTTTGTGTAGCCATCTTAATATTGAAGATGGAAGAAAATATACATTTTTGGCAGACTATGCTTTATGATTTCAAGAAAGGTAAAAATGCAGCTGAAATGAAAAACAAAGATTTGAGCACTATATGGAGAAGGTACTGTGACTGATCAAACATGTCAGAAGTGGTTTGTGAAGTTCTGTGCTAGAGATTTCTTGCCAAACGATGCTCCATGGTTGGGTGGACCAGTTGAAGTTGATAGCGATCAGATCAAGACATTAACTGAGAACAATCAATGTTCTGCCACACAGAGACAGCCGAGATACTCAAAATACCTAAATCAATAAAGTTATTGGTGAAAATGAAAAATGTGTTTTTTATTTTACAGAAAAAACTAAATGGATTTTGGCCAACCCAATACTATAACTTAAGTATAATACTAATTTCTAAAAAGCAATTCCATGTCTAATTGTAGTATAAAGAGATAATAAAAACAAAGTTGTTTACAATAAAATGCATATACTTCAATATATAAATGTCTAGGTGTGACTAGCAGACCTAATAACAGCCAGGTGTTTGCACCTCCATGCAGAATCAGTGCACATGAGCCTGCCCTAAATGTAGACTGACACAGGTGTGTTACGTTGCAGACTCATAAACCATATGTAGCATCGCTATTCATGAGGCAACTTTCCTAAATGTTAGGAACAACTTATGGTGAGTTTCTAACAAAAAGTTTCTAGAAAATTTGGATCTATCAAACATGTACAGAGAATATTTGATATTTATTTGTAAAATGGGGTTAGGTTCTAAGTTCAGATCATTGAAATCACCATCTTCACCTAAATAAATGTCTTGGTGGCTGTCAAAAGTGAGCAGGATTGGGGACAAATCTTACTGCATGAAACTGTTCTATGCATTTTAGGAAAGATTGTATTTTCAGTCCCCGCCCACTAACGGCTCGGAGCCCCCAGTCCTTGTAACACTATAAAAACCTCCCACAAATGTTTAAAATGCTAACTAATAGTAATAGCATTCCTACTGAGAAACTCTGCTCTAAGCAGTTCCTGGCACTCAGTGTATGTTTAATAGATATTTATTGATTAGATAGATGAAAAATGTATAAATATTATATCCCTAAAAAATAACTTTAATTTTTTCTGGTAAGTAGCAGAAAACCCAACTAACTGTAGTTTAGACAAAATAGGGTTTATAATATTTTTTTAACTAAGCAGTTTAGAGTTAGGCCACCCAGGGTTGCTGCCACAACTGATGACGTTAGTGTTTATGACTCTATTTTCCTTCCATTTTGCCATTAATAGGAAATTTGTTATTTTATCACTTCATGAATTAAAGATTACCGCATCATCCATGAGTCTTACATCTGTATCCAAAGTGGAAAAGGGGAAGGAAAAGGAAAGATAATTACTGGCAGACTTCTTCTATCTTATTGGCCAGAACTGTGTCATGTGACTGGTGCTGGCTGCAAATGGGAAGCTCCAATCCCCCCACTGAAAGCAATAATACTGCCATGGGAAATATTAAAACATAAACAAACAGGCAACAAAACCGTGCAAACATGTTACTGAGCTTCCAAGAAAGTGAAGATTCTAAGAAGCTAAAAAGTGAAATGAATATAGAACTCCTGAAGGGTGAGAAAGTACTAGGGGTGCATTTTGTGTTGGGAATATGCATCAAATTGTAGTCATCTTGTTAATTTATTTTTAATGGTTTCGCGGGAAGTGGGGATGGAGGAGAGGAGATTAAGCTTAAGGCTTACCCAATGTATTGAGTAGAGACTGACCCAAACTTGGAAAATGAAAAGGCAAGCCACAGTCTAGTAGGAAATATTCACAAAGACTTGTATTCAGAATATATAAAAGTTCTTACAAATCAGGATCAAAAAGAAAAACAACCCAACTTAAAAAATGGACGAGTCTTGAAAAGACACTTTAAAAAAGAAGCTACACTAACACCCAATACACACATGAAAATGTACTCAACTTCATTAATCAGGGAAGTGCAAGTTAAAACTACAATGAGTACTATTACACTTAGACCGGTTAAAATTAAAAAGACACCAAACCAGATATTTGTGAGAATATGGAGCAATTAGAACTTCATACACTGCTGATGGGAATGTAAACTTCACAAACACTTTTAAACTGTTTGACGGTTTCTTACAGTGTTACATGCATAGTTCAATTCTAAGAGAAATGAAAACATCTGTACACAAAAACTGTACATGTGATATGCATGGCAATGTTATTAATCATAGCCAAGAAGTAGAAAGAAACCAAATGTTCAACTGATGAATGGATACACAAAATGTGGTGTAGCCACGGAATGGAATATTATTTAGCCATGAAAAAGAATGAAGTACTGGTACACACTACAACGCGGATGGGCCCTGAAAATGGTATGCTGCAGAAAGAAGCCAGACACAAAGGCCACATGTTATTGTATGATACCATTTATATGGTATGTATCTAGGATGGGCAAATCCATACAAACAGAAAGTGGATTAGTGGTTGTCAGAAGATGTGGTGGGAGAGGAGCAGGAATGACCTCTGATGGGTATGAGGTTTCTTTTGGCAGTAATGAAAATGCTCCAGAATTTTATAGTGGTGATGCTTGGACAAGTGTACTAAAAACCACTGAACTGTACACTTTATTTTTTTAGTTGTACACTTTAAATAGGTGGACTATATGGTATGTGAGTTCTAGTTTGGTGAAGTTGTTATAAAAATAAAAACAAACGTGTTTGTATATATGTGTGTGTGTGTGCATGTAAATATATGTATATATAAAATCACAAGCTGTGCCATCATCCCAAGGTTACCACAGCTAGCACCTTGGTGAATAGACTTCCAAACTCACTTCTGTGCATCATAAGTACTCACTTAAAGGATAAAATTTGGATCATACTGAGCATACTATTCAAAAAGTATTTTGAACTACAGCATACTTAGCTTTGAAATTATAAAGTAACATCAGACCACAGCATAATTACCTTGTTCCTGATCTGAGGGGGAGAAAATTTTTAGTCTTTCTCATTGAAGATGATGTTAGCTAAGGGGTTTTTGTAGAAGCATTTTATCAGACTGAAGAAGCTCCACTTTATTGCCGATTTGCTGAAGTTTGTTTTTTATTGTGAAGGTGTATTGAACTTTATCAAGTGCTTTTTATGCATCTGTTCAAATGATCATGTAAGTTTTTTCCATTATTCTATTAATGTTATATTATACTGATCGATTTTGACATGGAACCAACCTTGCACTCACAATAAATCCCGTTTGGCAGTGGTATAAATCCTTTTATGTGGTTTGCTGGATTCAGTTTGCTGGCATTTGGTTGAGGAGTCGGTCTTCTATTTTATCAGGATATTGGTCTGTAGTTTTCTTTTCTTGTGATGTCTTTCCCTTGTTCTGGTATCAGAGAAACACTGCCGCAAATAATGAATTACAAAGTGTTCCCTCCGTTTTCATATTTGCAAAAGCTCATAAAGAATTGGTATTAAATCTTCTTTAAATGTTTGGTAGAATTTACCAGTGAGGCCATATAGTCCTGGGCTCTTCTTTGCTATAAGTTCTTTGATTAGTAACTTAAGCTATTTATTTGTTAGGTATCTTCTCAGAGTTTCTGTTTCTTTGTCAATCAGCCATGGTGGTTTCTTTGTTTCTGGGAATGTATCCATTTCAACTGAGTTACCTACCTTTTTGGCCTACATCTTTTCACGGTCTGTCTTATGTCTTATTCACCTCAGGCTGCCAGAACAAAACACTGTAGACTGGGTGGTTTAAAGAGCAGAAATTTATCTCACAGTTCTGGAGGCTGGAAAGTCCAAGATCACGCGCCAGCTCACGCTGTTCCTGGTGAGAGCTTTCTTCCCAGCTCGCAGACAGCCGCATTCTCACTGTGGTCTCACATGGCCTTTCCTCCAGGGAAGCAGAGCGCTCTCGCTCTCCCTGTCTCCTTCTAAGACCATTAATTCAACCATGAGGGTCCCATCCTCATGGCCGAAGCTAACCCTAATGAGCTCTCAAAGGCTCCCTCTCAGAACGCCATCACAGTGGGAGATAGGGTTTGAACACATGGGTTTTGGGAAACACAGACATTCAGTCCATGATATTGTATGCCAGGCTTCCTCAGACTCATGTCCTTCTCACAGGTGAAATATATTTACTCCAGTGCACAGCAGCAGAAGTCCGCATTCTTCCCAGCATGAACTCTGAGGTCCGAAGTTCAGTGTTTCGTCGAGATATCTAAATCACATATAGATGAGATTTGAGGTAAGATTCTTCCTGAGAAAAATTCCTCTCTAGCTATAAACCTGTGAAACCAGACAAGTTATGTGCTTCCAGAAATCAATGGTGGGTCAGGCATAGACATCCCCCCTCCAAAAGGGAGATATGGGAAATCAGGAATGGGTTACAGGTCCCAAGCAAGGCCAAAACCAAGAAGCCAAACTCCATCAGATCTCAAGCCTTGAGAAATCATCATTTTGGGTGTGATTTGTGCTGCCTTTTAGTCTATGGGGACAGAGGCTCTGCCCCTGAGGCTCCGTTGGGCAGGGGCTGTGACCCTATGGCTGTGCTGGGTAGCAGCCCTGATCCCAAGGCTCTGCAGAGTGGCCTTGGCCCCACAGCTCTACATGGTGGTCCCAGTGCCAAGGCCTCCATCGGGTCTGTTGAAAGAAAGGTGGTGGCCCTGATGAACTGTGAATCACCTTCGGGGTCATTTTTTCTTCTAGAAGAATAAATAGCACATGTTCACGAGGATATCACTATTGTCCAGTCTTGTTAAATCCACAAAGTCCCACAGCCTTCCTTCATTTTCTCTCATCTCCATCAGTTCAATCTGGCATGGATCTGCTCATAGCATCCCATGAGCTCTTTATCAGGTGATAGTCCAGCCACACATTGGCATTCTCTTTAATACATGCTTTCTTACTTTTTGCACTATGGATGGACTGAGAGTTTTCCAAATCTTCAAGTTCTGGCTCCTTTTGTCTAACAACTTTTTCCTTCCATTCACCTCTCTCGTCTTGTCCTTTCTACGTGCGGTCTGCAGGAGCGAAGACACTCAGCATCTGCTTAGAGATCTCAGCTAAATGTCCAACTTCATCACTTGCAAGTTTGACCTTCAATAAATCACTCTACAACAAGGATCGCTTTTCCTTCAGTTTTTAATGTTTCTCATTTCCATCTGGGGCCTCACCAATGGCCTTAATGCCCATATTTCTAGCAATATTCTCCTTATAATTATTTACATGTTCTCTAACAAGATGGAAGTTTTCTCTCCGGCTCTCCTCTTTTCTTTCTGAGCCCTCACGAGAATTGCCCTTAATGTCCATATTTCTAGTGTGAAGCTCAAAACTCTTTCAGCCTTTACCCACTACCCAGTTCCAAAGCTGCTTCCACATATTTAGGAATTTATTACAGCAGAACTAAATTTCCTGATTCTCAAACCTGTCTTAGCTGAGGCTGCCATACCAAAATACCATAGGCTGGGTAACTTAAACAATAGAAATTTATTTTTCAGTTCTAGAACCGGGGAACTCTAATCAATTTGGGTCCCAGTGAGAGCTCTCTACCCTGTTTGCAGATAGCCGCCTTCTTGCTGTGCCCTCACATGGTCTTTCAATTGTGTATGCACTTGGGGAAGGGAGGGCTGCGGGAAGGTACAAAGAGAAAGAGTGAGAGATCTTTCCCTTCTTTTAAAGTCTCTAATTTCATCGTGAGAGCCCCACCCTCATGACTTAATCTAGCCCCAAGTGCCTCCAAAGGCCCCATCTCCAAATACCGTCACATTGTGTTAGGTTGGTAGTAAAGCCCCTGCTTTCGCTGCTGGTTTTAGTAATTTTTGTCTTTCCTTCTCCTGCTCCCCCTTCTCCTTTTTCCTCTTCTTGACTTGATTAGATTAGCTAAGGATTTGTCAATTTTGTCCATCTGCTCAACAACCAATTTTGGTTTTGTTGATTTTTCTGGTATTTTCTCATGCACTAATCCATTTATTCCCTTTCTTCCTTACATTATTTCCTTTCTTCACCTTGCTTTGGATTTAGTTTGGTCTTATTTTTATAGCTCCTTAAGGTAGAATGCTAGGTTATTGATTTGAGCTCTTTCTTGTTTTTTTAATATAGACATTTACAGCTATAAATTTCCTTCCAGGCACTATTTCTACTGCATCTCATAAGATTTGGTATGTTGTATTTTTATTTTCATTCATCTCAAAATATTTTCTAATTTCTTTTTTCAAATATTTTATTTATTATTTTTAGAGGGCAAGGAAAGGAGAGAGGAAGAGAAACATTAATGTGTGATTGGCTCTTGTACGCCCCCTCCTGGGGACCTGGCCCACAATCCAGGGATAGGCCCTACCTGGAAATAGAACCAGCAGCCCCTTGCTTCACAGGCTGGCACTCAATCCACTGAGTCACACCAGCCAGGGCTCTAATTTCTATTGTGATTTCCTTTTGACCCTTCGATTATTTATGATTGCATTTAATTTCCGTGCATTAGTGAATTTGCCAAATTTTTTGTATTATTAATTCCTATTTTTTATTTCAATGTGGTTGGAGAGCATGCTATATAGGATTTCAGTCTTTAAAATTTATTGACACTTTTTTTTATGGCCTAATATGTTCTATCCTGGTAAATTACTTAAGAAGAATGTGCATTCTGTAGTTGCTGAATGGAATATTCTTTAGGTTTCTGTTAATTAAATTATAGTGTTAAGTCTTTTATTTCCTTGATGATTTCCTGTCTAGTTGTTCTATTCATTATTGAAAGTGCGATATTGACATTCCCAACTATTATTGTTGAGTTGCCTATTTTCCTCTTCAATTTTGTTAGTTTGTGCTTCATGCTGTGGGAAGCCCACAGTGGGGGAAGCCACGAGAAGGACTGGCTTGAACCTGTGCTCCCAACCAAGAGCCAATGCGACCTGCCAGCCAGGTGGGTGAGCCATAGTGGATGCTCTAGTCCAGTTGAGGCTCCAGGTGACCATAGCTCCGACTGTGGAAATATCCACCCAAGCTTAGTCAGCCCACATAACCATGACAAATAGTAGGCAGTGGGTGCTGCTTAATTGATAACCTGTTTTATTACTATTTTGTAACATTTATAAGAAACCACATCTGATGGGGATTCTGTGGGTATAAACTGCCATGGGATGAGTGATCAGAACTAGAGACAACAATTTTAATAAGTTGATTGTGATAGAGAAATGCTATTTAGAATGGTTTATGTAAGAAGCCCTATATTTGACAAAGGTGTTATTTTAGTTTTAATATAAAAAATTTAAATGGTATTTAAGAAGATGCTAGTATAAGCTGAAAACATTGCAGATACAGAAGAGATGGGTTAATGGATAGAAAGCGTTTCCTGCTGAGATGAGAGAAAACGTAGTCATATTCAGGCTCCCCCAGAAAGGACCTTACTGGCTCATTAGACACGCTCCAGTACAGAGGCTCTCGTGGGGGACTCTCATGCACTCCCTCACTGGCAGTCACTCTGTGGATAGCTGCTTTTGGTTTACCACGACTCCTTTTTAGAAATTCTCTGTGACTAGGGTCTTAAGTTGTATTAGGATATTTTGGGTTACAAGTAACAGAAAATATATTTCAAAGTGGCCGAAACATAAATCTGGGGTTGGTGAATTAAGCAGCTCAACAGCATCATCAAGATCCCAGGAATTCTTTCCTTGATTCTGCTCTGTCATCCTCGGACTTTTGTCTTGTTGTCTTATGTTGGCTCCTGTGATTGTCTTGAGCTGATGGCTGCAGTCCCAGAGGTCACATTCAGAAGGCAATGTCAAGGGACAGAACTAGGGGTTTCTCCTCGCATGTCTCTTTCCCAGAAGTCCCATAGCTGATACCTCCTCTAATGGTTAGAATCTTATCATGTGGCCAGTCAATGGCAAGGGTGATTGTAGGTGGCTTATTTAAACTTTCTGAGCTTCGTTTTCTCATCTGTATAGTGGGTAGCACAGTGCCTATCTCAAGATTATAGTAAGGAATAAAAAAGGGTATCCTATCAAGTGTGTGGCACAGTCTTGGCTCAGAGCTCTCCTTTCATCTATGGCATCCTCTATACTGTGTGGAGAGTTTATTTTCTTAGAAGCGAACTTGAGGCTCTCCTCCCCTTTGCAAGACCACAGTCAACTTTAGATAAACTTGATTTATCTTCTGGTGTTAGAGTCCATTTTTCTGAAAGCACTCAGAAGAGAGAAAAAAGTAATTGAATATCTATGAGAAAGGACAAAGGGTGGATGGCAACGAACACCTCTGCTGCACAGGACCACCCACATGCAAGAAACACTTCTGGTTGCCGTGGCTCTGGGTGTGTGAGGATTTCTGGGTGTCAGCAGGAACTGAGATGTCAGAGTTCCCAGTGTGGGATAGAGAGGAATCTAGGGCACAGATGGGGTGCAGGTGCTGATGTATGTGTCTGGGTGATAAAGTGGGTGAACTCTCCAAGTGATTTATTCTTATCCCTGCTATATCCCTCACAGAATGGCCTAGGCTCCACCACAGCCTGGTGTCTAAGCCATTCCTTGAGCCCCAAAGAGGGTGCTAACAGGAATACTGAATAGTATTTGTGTTATCATGTTAGTAAGTAATAAAGCAAAAACAAAAAACAAAATCCACCCATTCTCATATGCAGTGTGCTTTCTCAAAAAACAATTAGATTTCCCATCTGAACTCTCCTTTTGCTCATCTCAATAGACACAGTGCCATCTACTGAAAAGAAAGTACCAGTAGCCACGGTACCCTGAGGAATTCCCAGGAGAGCCCCCCTCTCTGTGGGCTCCCTGTCTCACCCACCTCCCATATGGACTGGAGGGCGTGGGTGGAACACACAGGCTGTCCTCCTGTCACAAACTGTAATGCATCTGTTCTCTGGTGCTTTCCGTGAGCACCAAGAGTAAGCCGTTCCCGTAAGGGCCTAAGGAGCCCAGCCAGAAACTTAAAGGTGTCCATGACAGCTCTTTCAGCTCTCCTCTTGCCTTCAGTCAGGTATAAACTTAAGCTATCTTTGTAGATGAGACATGCCTGTATATTAAAACATAACACGGATTCTTGACATGTCTTCTTTGGGGTAATTACAGTGTGGTTCTTTTCATGTAGTAGTGTAGCGATGTACTGAAGTCCTTTTATCTTTCTTTAAAGTAGATACGAGATTAATAACAGAATTCTGGAACATTATCATCAGGACGGCTATGTCTTTGGGATTTATGAATAACCAAGGTTTCTAAGAAATTCACTTCTGCCAAATTCTACATTCTAGTCATTATGTCCTCTCCAGGTCACAGTGTCTCTTGGTTTCACAGGTGGAGAAACAAAGGGAAGACTGATGCTGGTATTTAAATACCTCAGTCCACAATAAATGGCAAAGCAAACAGAAGCTCTTTAAAATACACAGCCTTCTGTAGGACATACTCAACTCTTGCTCTCTCCACGTCTTGCAGTACCATTCTTCTTCCTGAGCTCATTCTGCTCATTCTTGTTGTCTGTTCAATCTTGGCTCATTCTGCTGGGTAGCCCGTCAGGGACCATTTATAATTTAAAGCTCTGGTTTGAGTTGATTCTAATTTGGCTTTTGGTAGTCAGAGGCTGGGCATCCCTTCCAAAACTGGCTCCATTTTCTCTATTGCATTTGCTGCTCATTCTTTCTGCTTTCTTTTTATTAGATTTTCCAAAGCCAAATGTCCCACAGTTAAGTCTGTGGTCTGGTAATTTATCACAAATATTCTTGAAATTGCCTCATTGAAAGGAGCATTTCAAGCTGCAACCTTAGCGTCTGTTACCACAGTAACCACCAACAACTATTCAGAAGTGCTTAAAGCAGAGAGGTAAGTGTTGCTGTTGACAGGGGAAGATGGAAGGTAGGCATCTGAAGACTATTGGGCAGCATGAAAGGTCTATAAGCTCTGATGTGAAATTTTCAATCTTGACTTGGATATCTTTCTATGCAATAAGACAAAGTAAGCCAGTGCCATTTTCCTGAATTCTCTACATCATGTAGTTTAGGAAATTTGGGGATTGGAAGTCCTTTTCACAATCAGATTATTGAGGGGAGCTTGGATTCAAAGTATATGACTTGAAATTAACTTGATCACACTTTATGTGTTTGTGAGCCAGTCATTTACCTCTCTGTACCTCAAATTATCAATTTAAAAAATGAGTAAGGTAGTGGGGACGGATGGATTGGGTACCAATATATGTTAATGAAGGGAAGCTAGCCTTTCGGTCACGAGCACACAATAGTGTACAGATATTGAATTACGATGTACACCTGATATTTATATAATGTTATTAACCAATGTTACCTTGAAATATTCTCTATGGTACCAGGGTATATGAATAGCAGTAAGGCAATAAAAGTGAAGACTTTTTGTAAACAAGGTACTACATCCATGCAGTCTAATAACCATGTTTCGAATCTACAGTTGCTCTCTAGAATCTCTTCTGGACTGCCATCAGTCACCTTCTCTCTCAAAGAAAGGATTGCTCCTCCAACAGAGAGAAGTGTCAGACGAATCTTATTGATTGACTTTTCCAAGCCAGTAGTCTCCAGGCCTGACATTATTCATGGGGCCTGTAAAAGAGTGAACGCTGGCTGTTAGGCAGCTCTTGAAGTGCCATAAAGGTGGTTATTAAAAAATGTATATTTGATAAATAATGAAGGTTAGACAACAGGGAGTGCAAACTACATTCCTTCACCTTCTGCTTTCTTTCCCTTTTCAGTTGCACTTTTGGACAGAATGTTAGAGAGACAATTGGGAGTGGCAGTGTTGCATTGAAAAAGTGAGAAATGTCAGGTCAGGTAATATATCTGAGAAACGTAGGAATAGCTGCATTTAAAAAATCATTATATGTTTAGGAATATTTTGTACACATTGCTTTCCTTGTAGAACTATGATGCATTAAATCAATATATTAGACAAGTATGACAGAGGAAAAAATACATCTTGGTGAGCGATGTATAAGGGATACAGACATGTAAAGAGGAAATTATTGCCCGGTATTGACATTCTTATGACCACAATGAGAGGGGTGCACTGGGGTGGAGTCTTAGGAGGAATTCTAATGAAACACAATGATCAGAATCATGGAGAAGGCGGTGTGTTGTGGACATAGCTGGATGTATTTAAATCTGCCAGACCTAGAACTCCTTGGGCACTGTACCCTTTTTTTGTCCCTCTTATTAGCACAACTGCCATCAACATAAATAATTAAAGCATTGGTGAAGTTTCAATGACTCATTCATGCACCTGCATGAAGGAACTGGGGTAGACAGAACTCATTCTTCGGGTGGCCATAAGTTGGCGGTCTGCTACAGCCAAAATTGTTCTAAATTCCCTTTTTTATTCACCAAGTGTATAGGGAGTCAAACCTTGGGAGGTAGGGTGTGGAAGGGTTCCAAGAATGTTGAAAATAGTCAGATGTTCAAATCAGAAAGGGCTCACCATCAAAGAGATATCTTGCACATGTTTTGAGAAAGGATAGACAAAACAATTCCACACAAAATTGCTAGTTAATGGGAAATCTCCCAAAACATACCTTTTACTGTTTATATCTCAGAACTTGTAAATCATAAAATACGGTTTCATATGATAGTGTAAGATCTATAGAGTAACATGGGTATTGCTGTTAGCTGTAAATACAGTTCTTTATTATGATTGCAGCTTGCTCTTCCTAAAATAAAATTCAGCATTTGCTGAATTTAAGTTTAGCTTGGCTTACTTTTCTGCCAAATAGAATATAAGTATACTGGATATAATACTGCATTGGGTTTATTTTCTATATCAACCCAAAATCTGAATGTTCTTACTGTTTATTATTAAACTTTCATACAAAAACAAAATGGGAATGTTTAAGGGCATAATCTTCAGCATCAACTAGACCTAGTTCAGATCTTGACTATGCTGCTTATCTGACCCCTAATCCTCCCTTATCTGTAAAAATTGGGTGACAGTGATGCTTATCTCACATGGTAGAGGTAAGGTTTAAAGGAGCTAACAGATGCAGATGGTATTAGGGTACAGGTATATATTGAAGTAATGTGGGGTTGATTCCACACCCCCTCAATAAAGCGAGCCTTTCACTAAAGTAAGCCTTGCACTAAAGTGAGTTGTAATCTTTTTGCTGGTGGAGGGCCTTGCTTTCAATTTGTTAAAAAAAAAAAAAAGCAACATCTGTGAAGTGCAACAAAATGCCACCTAAGATAACAGGGTACACCTGCATTTGCATAGCTCTGATAAATAATACCCATTATCACTGGAAAAGCTGACCTTGGAGAGTGCAGGCTGCCTGATGCCAAATGCCAGAAATAGGCAGACTTACCACCTCATCACAAGCAGGCCTAGACAACAGGTTTCCCACTGGGCAAAGGTCTTTTCTTTTAAGCTAATAGCATGTCTGAAATCAATTGAGAGCACATGCTCCCTGTGAGGAGATTTGCTACAGAGAAAGGAAGAGCTGGATTATGAACAACCAGTTTCTTCCAAGCCCACCAATGAGATAAATCACTCTGCTGAGGTGGAGAGGGCGGAGGGGAAGGAGAGTATCAGGAGTGTTACAGCTCATGGAGCTCCCCCTCATGGAAGGAAAAAGAAGGAGTGGAAAGGAAGTGTTCCTTCTAATAGAATGTTCAGCACAGTGCCTGGCACATATAAACAGTTATTATATGTGTTAAAAGATAAACTAGGTCTATTAAAATATTTAAGAATTTAAGCAGGAATCGATTTGAATTGGGCAGCATCCAATCTTGCAAATAGGAAGTTGCTCGGAGGAACTGTACAAAATGAAAGATTTATAGGCAAAAGGGAGCAGAAACAAGGAAGTTATACTGGATTTAAAAAGTACTTGGTGTTTGCAAGATCACTTTCCCTTAGCGGGTGGCAGCAGCCTGTCTATTAGACAGATTACCTAACTGGTGCCGATCAGGCAATCAACCAGTTTGCGATTCAGTCTCTGAGAGAATCAAAGCAAAACTGTAATTAAGCTTTGATTTGGTAGCATCATACTTAGAATAAGCAACTCCATTTGGTCCTGTTGTCTTGTGTTTAACATGTCACTTGTGCCTATTATAATTACTGACCCTTAAGGAAAACTGAAAACACAAATTATATTTTGGATTTGATATATGTGGGAGAGTGGTAGATAGTTAAGTCAAAAGAAGTGGATAAAACTTAGATAGTAAAGGTCTTATTATGATATGCATTTTTGTTTTGTTTTGTAGACAATGGATAACCAAAATAATTTTAAATCAGGGAGAGACTCTGAAGGTTACATTTTAGAAGGCAAATAGAGTCTCCACAAGCCAGACACTAAACCATTCACTCAATATAATATTTTCTCTTAATTGTCACAACAATTTTGAGAATGATGCTATATTCTCATTACTCTGATTTTACAGATAAGAAAACTGAAGCTTCGAAAGTTTAAGTAACTTATTGAAGATGCTCAGCTTATAAATGAAAAACCTAGAATTTGGTTTCATGTCTACGTGACTCCAAGGCTCAGGACCGGCTTTATGGGTGCATGACCCATGCCTGCCCACCAGGTTGGCAGGGTCCTATTCTTGGTTTAATGCTCTGCTGTCACCATCTTGAAATTCTTCATAATTTTAGAATAAGAGGCCCTCTAAATTATGTAGCTAGTCCTGACATCTTTTCTGTGCATTACCCCGGTCACTACTGTCACCAAATTTGAAGGATTCTACAGAAATGAAACTCTCCCTTTAATCACAGAACTAGGGAAAATTAACTGCCATAGGTGGAATGTGAATATGCGGATAACTATACAAGGGTGTTTTTCCATTTATACATGTAAATATTCACAATTCAGAGCCAAATCTCCATCATTAAATAATTCTTTCTCAGCTTTATTTTGTTTCCTGGAGCCCTCCTCAGAAGGAAGAGCAGGTAGGAGCCAGGCCAAGAAGTGGTGAAGACAAGGTCTGAGATTGAGTAGGGAATAAATACATTCGTGTCCAAGCACATGTGCCTGGTCATATTCCAAGTCCAAGGACAAATTAATTTAGAGTTATCTTTTTGATGTTTTCCACATTTCAACTCACATCAGTTGGCACAAATAATTAAGGGATGATGAAACACATATTGGCACAATTTCACAACATTTTTGAGGCGAGAGGCTGCCTGAAAGTCAGGCAGCTATTACAGAGGGTGAAGGAAGGTATTGGAGAAGAACATGCTATGTGAGCAGTACGCATGGCACTGGTGCCTTAATTTCAATCACTTGATTTAATCATGATGCAATGATACCCTGAGGTTGTTGGCTACCCTTAATATCCTTTTTAGAGAAAGTTCTTCTCCCTTAACAACAGAAATATTTGAAAATACAACAAAGAAAAACCCTAGAAAAATTATTCTAAGTTCTGTTACAGTCTTTTCACATGTATGTGCACACAGCATTACAAAATGGAAAATAATGGGACCATGGATTATAACCTGTGCTTTCCTTCTACTTCATGTACTGAGCACTAATAATTTTGAGAAAAAAAATCACTTTAATAGATTTGTCGGGCATTTTATTTATTTTTTTTGCTGTAAAGATTTTTGATAAAAAATCTGATTATTTTCTTAGGCTAAAGCAAAGTATCCTGTTCAAAGGATGTGTACATTTTTAAGGCCCTTGATACACATTGCTAAACTGTTCTAACAGATTGGTTTTACCAATATATAGTTTGAGTTTAGCGTGATAATGTATTTTTGCATAAAGCTTTTTTTTTAGTTTGGGTCTAAATATACTTATTTTTCTCCTTCTATCTGCTTGTCAGACCCAGATGCATGCCGTGAACCTTATGAAGAGGTACACCTGGCCCCCCGCGCTCACGTGACTTCGGAAACAAACTCGCCTATGGAGAGGGAAGCTTTCCTGAATAGATCACCATAGTCCTGGCTATGTCTGTATTTTTTTTTAAGATTTTATTTATTTATTTTTAGAGAGAGGGGAAGGGAGGGAGAAGGAGAGGAAGAGAAACATCAATGTGTGGTTGTCTCTCACATGGCCCCCACTGGGAACCTGGCCTGCTTAGTTCTGGTGAGGGGACATGACTATTCCCTAAACACACGCTTTCAAAAGCTAGGTTCTTATTTTCTCTGAGTTCTTCTTTTCTTGCTAAATGATTTCATGATTAATTTATTCTCTTACATATTGCCCTGAACTTGTTTACCCCTTATCAAATAAGTAGATGGTTTCCAATGTGGAGTCAGAGTTAGTCAGATTGTTGTACATTGCCTAATGTTAAGCCCCTACAAATGATTTGTAAATTAGAATTAGATCCTAAAGAAATTAATTCTTCCAATGAATTCTAAACTTTTGATAGCCATAGTTATGCTTGAGCGATACTCTTTTGACAATTTGCCTATCAAATGCTTCTAGAGCTTTCTAGAATTCAGCATAGAAGAGGGAGCCTGAAAACCATCCTTTTGGATAAGCTCAGATATTAGCCACAGGGGCTCAGACACTTTCCCAAACCCTAGCTTTTCAGTAAAGACTGGAGGCCATGTTTGTCAGAGACCATATCAATGAAAAGCTGAATAAGGAGTTGTTCTAAAGAAACCATCTCTGGACAAAAATTGCAT
>VMDR010006405.1:0-45707 GCA_007922815.1 Macrotus californicus | reverse complement strand
GGTAAAGGGGGAGGAAATTGGGAAAACTGTAATAGCATAATCAATAAAAATACTTAAAAAATAAATGAATCTTTGCTGGGTAGGGTAATCTTAGCTACTCTTCATGACTTTGAATATTTCTTGCCAATCCCTTCTGCAAAGGTTCTTTTGAGAAATCAGCTGACAATCTTATGAGGACTCCCCTGTAGCTAACTAACTGCTTTTCTCTTGCGGCATTTAAGATTTTCTCTTTATCTTAACCTTTGTCATCTTTTCTTCTTCTTTTTACCTTTATTTTATTTTATTTTATTTTATTTTGATTTATTTTATTTTATTTTGATTTAATCTTTATTGTATTTTTTCCCATTATCATTTATTCCCCTTATACCCCCTCCCCCCAGCAATCACCACTCTGTTGTCCATGTCGATGAGTGCTTTTTCCTTTTTGCTCCATCCTTCCACTCCCTCATGGCCCCCAGCTGTCATCTGTTCTCCATCTATGAGTCTGTCCCTATTTGCCCTGTTGGTCCAGTTTGTTCATTAGATTTCACATATCAGTGAAATCACATGGTATTTGTTTTTCTTTGACTGGCTAACTTCACTTAGCATAACATTCTCCAGGTCCATTCATGCTGTTGCAAAGGACAAAATTTTCTTCTTTCTTATGGTAAGTAGTATCCCATTATATAAAAATCCCATAGTTGTTTTATCTACTCATCTACTGATGGACACTTGGGCTGCTTCCATATCTTGGCGATTGTAAATAATGCTCCAATGAACATGGGGTACTTATATTCTTTCAAATGAGTGTTTTGCATTCTTTCAAATATATTCCCAGAAGTGAGATTGCTGGGTCCAAAGTTAGATCCATTTTTAATTTCTTGAGGTATCTCCATCCTCCTTTCCATAGTAACTGTACTAATCTGCATTTCCACCAACAGTGTACTAGGGTTCCCTTTTCTCCACATCCTCACCAGCACTTCTTTGTTGATTTATTGATGATAGCCATTCTGACAGGTGTGAGATGATATCTCATTGTGATTTTAATTTGCATTTCTCAGATGATTAGTGATGTTGAGCCTCTTTTCATGTCTATTGGCCATTTGTATGTCCTCTTTGGAGAAGTGTCTTCAGGTCTTTTGCCCATTTTTTAATTGGGTTATTTATTTTTTTGGTGTTGAGTTTTGTAAGTATTTTATAAATTTTGGGTATTAATGCCTTATCAGTTGTATCAGTGACTATGTTCTTCCATTCTGTGGGTTGTCTTTATTTTGTTGATGATTTTTTTTACTGTGCAAAAACATTTAGTTTGATGTAGTCTCATTGATTTACTTTTTCTTTTGTTTCCCTTGCCTGGGGAGATATATCTAATAAAATATTGCTACAAGTAATGTCTGAGATTTTGCTGGCTACGTTTTCTTCTACTGTTTTTATGCTTTGAGGTCTAACACGTAAGTCTTTGATCCATTTTGAATTTATTCTTGTGTGTGGTCAGTTTTTAATTGTGATGTGTCTTGGAGTGAGTCTCTTGCCATCCTTCTTGTTTACAACTCTCTGTTCCTGGGCGTGCAAGTCTATTTCCTTCACCAAATTAGGGAAGCTTTCTTTCATTATTTTTTAAAATAGACTTCTAGTTTCTTGCACTTTCTCTCCTCCTTCTAACATTGCTATGATGTGAATGTTGGACTTCTTGAAGTTGTCCCAGAGGCTGCTTATACTATCCTCATTTTTTGGGGGGATTCTTCTTTTCTTCTTGTTCTGCATGGCTGTTTTTTGCTTCTTTATGTTCCAAATCATTGATTTGAATTCTCAGCTTGATCCACTCTAGTGTTGTTTGCCTGTAAATTGTTGTTTATTTCAATTAGTGAATCTTTCACTTCTGACTGGATATTTTTTACACTGTTGAGGTCCTCACTCAGTTCCTTGAGCATCCTTGTAACCAGTGTTTTAAATTCTGCATCTGATAGATTGCTTATCTCCATTTTGTTTAGCTTTTTTTCTGGATTTTTGATCTGTTCTTTCATTTGGGCCATGTTTCTTTGTCTCCTCATTTTGGCAGTCTCCCTGTGTTTGTTTCTAGGTAGTAGGTAGAGCTGTGATGACTCCCTGTCTTGATAGTGTGGCTTAATATAGTAGATGTCCTATAGGGCCCAGTGGCACAGCTTCCCCTATCACCCAAGCTGAGTACTCAAGGTACACCCTTTGTGTGGGCTGAGTACACTCTCCTCTTGTAGTTGAGACTTGATCACTATTGGCAGGTCAATGGGAGGGATTTACCCAGGTCACTTAGCTGCGAGAACTGAGTGTGACCACTGACCACCAGCCTCCGCCTTCTGAGAAGGATCTGCTGTTCAGGGGCAGTGTGGTGGTGCTCCATTGTGGTTTGTAGCTATCCACTGGTTGCCTAGGATTTGGGGTTTCCCAAGTGGTGCCGGCCAAGGTCAGTCTTCACCTGTGTTCTGCCTGGGGCCACTTTGCCTGGACTATATAGCAATCTGAGAAGGCTGCTACTTGTGCTGAGACTGAAGATTCCCGGGTAAAGCCAAGCTGTGACTCTAATCTGGCTGCTGCTAGTGCCAGTGCCAGGCCTGGGGCCACTTTGCCAGAGATGTGGGGGCTGAGGACTCACTGAGGCTGGCTGTTGCTTGTTTGAGAGGATTTAGGAACTTGTGAGGCCTTCCAAAGCCAAGACTAGCCATTCATATAGAAAAGTCTCTGTTAACAGCTTGAGTAGGCCTAAATTTGGGTGGGGTGGAGTCTCAGGGGTCCTCCAAGGTGGTACAAACAGTATTTGCCAGGTTGATGGAGTCTCAGTTATGGTACCTGCCTGCAGACTCTGTGGCTCTGTGAGGGGGAAGGTTCAGAAAAGGGACATTGGCCTCTGCCCACATTTCTGTCTGGGAGAAACTTGTCCCCCAGCTCTTGCCTTGATGTTGGACACCTCAGTTCCACTCAGTATGCCACTGGGTCCTTTCAAGCTGCTACCCTGGTGCTGGAACTCAGAGGGAGTGAGTCTGAGTAAGTCTGTATGTGGGTTCTTTAAGGGGAACTGCTTGTGATTCCATCAGTTTCTTACACCAACTTAATCCCCACTGTTTTTTGCAGCCAGAAGTTATGGAGACTTATCTTCCTGGCACTGGAACCCTGGGCTGGGAGTCCTTACTGCCAGGATATTCATTCTGAATTTTTTATACATCACACGTGATTGTGGAACCAGCCCATTCCATGTCTCTGTCCCTCCTTGCAGTCTGGATGGATATGGTATCTTTAATTTCATTTTTGTCAGACTTCCTTTCAATTTGATTTCTGATGGCTCCAAGTGATGGTTATTCTATAATTTAGTTGTAATTTTGATGTGGTTTTGTGGGAAGGCAAGTCATCTTTACCTATACTGCCATCTTGACCAGAAGTCGACGGTAGTTCTTGTTTTTTTTTGCCTTAAGTTTTTATTTATTTAGTTTTAGAGAGAGGGAAAGGAAGAAAGAAAGAGGAGAGAGACATCAATGCCAGGGCACCTGACCCACAACCCAGGCATGTGTCCTGACTGGGAATTGAACCAGTGACCTTTTGGTTCTTGGGCCAGCGCTCAATCCACTGAGTCACACCAGCCAGGACTTGACAGCAGTTTTTATTAGCAGCGCACATTTATCTTTGTACATTATTTTTCTTTTTTTACATTGTTTTTCATAGAAATAACAGCTTGCCTTCTGTAGTCGTATTTTGTGGATTTATATGTTTCATTGAATAACATAGTTATAATAACAAATAAAACTGGTATAAAGAAAGTTTGGAACAAACACACCTCACACTTGTTAGGTCTACTAGGCAATTCAAATATCAGGAGCAAAAGTAAGGTGGATGTCCTGAGAGCACAGGTAAGGCTGGGCTGGAGTCACTTTGCTTCAGAATGGAAATGGTGTCTATCAAGTGAGTTGGTTAAGTGGAAGTCGGTTTTGAGAGCATTCACAATACAATGGATGCCCATAACAAGGATATTTAACTGGTCTTGGGAAGTAAATATAAGCTGAGACCTAAAGGTTTAGAAGGACCTAAGAAGAATAAAATCCAGGAGGTAGTATTTGAGGCACTGGACACAGCCAGAGACAGAAGAGAATATACTTACAGTGGAGTAACAGCAAAAAGTATGGCTGGGTTGTGGTGTACAGAGGGGATGTGTTGAAGATGAGGCTGGTAGAGAATTTCACAAGCCACATTAAGAAGTTTAGACATTTGTTAGGGACAGTAGAAATCCATGGAAAATTTTACAGAAGGGCACTAACACAATCAGACTTGCATTTTAGAAAGCTCCCTTGGACTGCATTCCAAGGGACAGGTTAGAGATGGTGGTGGGCAGTGGCAGGATGAAGGTGCTGGGTGAGTGAGGGTGGTGACTATAGTGCTGTCGGGATGGGGGAGACTGCTTTGGAGGTGAAGGAGAAGAGAGATCTGGTTAAAGTGCAAATGTTTCTGGTTTTGGTCGTGGTGCCATGTACTGACATAGACATGGAACAAGGTGTGTTGGGGGGAATATGAGTGCAGCTTGAAAAATAATGAATTTGATTTTGAGGTAAGAAGTTGTGGGGTGTCCATTAAGTAGCTGGACATGTGACTCTACAGCTTAATCTTGGAGGTTAAATTTGATCAAAAAATCATGTAAGATAAGAAATAGAAGTATGCAATTACTTTTAGCAATGAGGAATCTCCCAGTGACCTTGGAGAAAGCAGTTTTAGGAAGAAGGAGGGCACAGATGCCAGATGGTAATGGCTTGAGGAGTCTACAGGGATGAGGAAATGACTGTGTGTGAGTGACCATTTAGAGAACTTGGGATTTGAAGGAGAGGGCAGAGTAGAGAAGTGCAGTAGTTCAAGATGAGTATGGGATAAAGAACACATTTAAATGTTGCTGGGATACATGGGTAGAAAGGTATACGTTGCAAATGGAAGCAGGAGATGGTAGAGGAGGGGTTAAATGGAGAAACCCATACTTGTTATGGAATGCTGTTGTGAGGGGACCAGTGAGTTCACCCACATAAAGCATCAAGCACAAAACATGCATGTGGCTTGTGAGTTTCCTCCATCCTCTATTTTATCTTGTTTTTATCTACAACCTGATATGGCTACTTTAGCCTGTGCCTTCTTGGCTGCACAACTATAGACTTAGAAAGCTCTCTGTATTCTGGATGAGGTTTAGGGACCATTGTAGATTGACCTAATGTCTTTCCCATCCCCTCTTCCCATTTACCTCCACAGTGCCTATAAATAATCCTCATTTGGCTAATTAAAAACATTTTAAATTGTTTTTTTAATTGTATTTTTAAACAACAGTTGACATTCAATATTATTTTACATTAGTTTCAGGTATACAGCATAGTGATTGCATATTGTATAATTTCCGAAGGGATCGCCCAATATTTCAAGTACCACCTATCACTGCACATAGATATCACAATATTATTATTTCTTTTTTACATTTTAAAGTATATTTTATTGATTATGATATTACAGTTGTTCCATTTTTTCTTTCCTTTCTCCCCCTCCTCCGTGCACCCCCTCCCTCCAGCATCCCCCCGCCCTTAGTTCATGTCCATGGGTCGTACATATAAGTTCTTTGGCTTCTCCATTTCCCATACTATTCTTAACTTCCCCCTATTTTGTGCCCACAAATTATGCTTCTTATTCCCTGTACCTTTTCTCCCTATTCTCCCACCTTCCCCTCCCCACTGATAACCACCCACATGATCTCCATTTGTGATTCTATCCTTGTTCTAGTTGTTTTCTTAGTTTGTTTTTGTTTTAGGTTCAGTTGTTGATAGTTGTGAGTTTGTTGTCATTTTACTGTTCATAAGTCTTGATCTTCTTTTTCTTAGATAAGTCCCTTTAACATTTCATAAAATAAGGCCTTCGTGATGATGAACTGCTTTAATTTGACCTTATCTGGGACGCACTTTATCTGCCCTTCCATTCTAAATGATAACTTTGCTGGATACAGTAATCTTGGATGGAGGTCCTGGCTTTTCATGATTTTGAATACTTTCTTCCAGTCCCTTCTTACCGGTAAGGTTTCTTTTGAGAAATCATCTGATAGTCTTATGGGAACTCCTTTGTAGGTAACTATCTCCTTTTCTCTTTCTGCTTTTAAGATTCTCTCCTTATCTTTAATCTTGGGCGATTTAATCACAATGTGTCTTGGTGTGTTCCTCCTTGGGTCCAATTTCTTTGGGACTTTCTTAGCTTCCTGGACTTCCTGGAAGTCTATTTCCTTTGCCAGATGGAGGAAATTTTCCTTCATTATTTTTTCAAATAAGTTTTCAATTTCTTGCTCTTCCTCTTCTCCTTCTGGCATCCTTATGATTTGGATGTTGGAACATTTAAAGTTGTCCCAGAGATTCCTAAGCTTCTCCTCATTTTTTTTTTTTTTTTGAATTCTTGTTTGTTCATTCTGCTCTGGTTGAATGTTTATTTCTTCCTTCTCTTCCAAATATTTGATTTGATTCCAGGTTTCTGTCCTTTCACTGTTGGTCCCCTGTATATTTTTCTTTATTTCACTTTGCATGGCCTTCACCTCTTCCTGCATTTTGTGACCATACTCAATCATTTCTATAAGCATCATGATTGCCAGTGTTTTGATCTCTGCATCTGATAGGCTATCTATATCCTCGTTGCTTAGTACTTTTTCTAGAGTTTTGTATGTTCTTTCATTTGGGCCATATTTCTTTGTCTTAGCACAGCTGTTAAATTGTAAGAGGCAGAGCCTTAGATATTCACCTGGGAGGGCAACCCATGTCACTGTGTTGTGGTGCTACATGTGGTAGGGGGGACATCAGAGACAGAACAATGCAGTTTGCTTGGCTCTCACCCTGCTTTCAGTCACCCCGTTTCCCACAAGCAAATTGGGCCCTTCTGGTGCTGTGATTCCCAGGTGAGTGGACTTACATATGTTCTAGGATCCTGTGGGCCTTTCTAATAGTCTCTCCTGTGAGGCTGGGAGTTTCTCCTGCCACCACAACCCCCACAGATTTTCATATCCAGAGATTTTGAGGCTTTAGTTTCCTGTGCTGGAAACCTGCATTGCATGGTCTGTCTTGCTCCTCAGTTGATCCTCCTGGTTTATCTGCACACAAATGTGGTCTGCCAGCCTCTGCCTCACCCACCCCAGTCAGTCACCTTGCCACCCTGTCCTCTCCACCCCAGCTTCCTGTCTCTTCCCCTCCTACCAATCTGGATGAAAGTTTCTTCTTTAACTCCTCAGTTGTTGAACGTCCACACAGTTTGATTTTCTGGCAGTTCTGGTTTTTTATTTGTTTTTAAGTTTGCTGTTTTCCTCCTTTCAGTTGTGCAAGGAAGCAAAGCATATCTCCCTATGCCTCCATCTTGGCCGGAAGTGCAACTATATTATTGACTATATTCCCCATGGTGTTTGTTTGTTTGTTTGTTTATATTGGGTAAACGAGG
Source organism: Macrotus californicus (assembly GCA_007922815.1). Lineage (NCBI taxonomy): Eukaryota > Metazoa > Chordata > Mammalia > Chiroptera > Phyllostomidae > Macrotus > Macrotus californicus. Next base: position 38,276 of record VMDR010006405.1, on the reverse strand, counting down.
GAGAAAAACATCCATGGGTTGTCTCTTGTATGCGCACCAACCAGGAACCATGCCGTGACCAGGAATCAAACGGGCAACCTTTCACGTTGTGGGATGATACCCAACCAACTAAGCCACACTGGCCAGGGTCCCTATGGTATACTTTATTTTATATCCCTGTGATTATTTGTAACTACAACTTTGTACTTTTTAATCCCTTCCCCTTTTTCACCCAGCCCCTCAAACCCCTCCCATCTGGCAACTATCAGTCAGTTCTCTGTGTCTGTGAGTCTGTCTCTGATTTGTTTGTTCATTTATTTTGTTCCTTAGATTCCACATATAAATGAAATTATATGGTATTTGTCTCTCTCTTTCTGACTTATTTCACTTAGCTTAATGCCTTCTGGGTCCATCTATGTTGTCACAAATGGTAAGATTTTGTTTTTTTTATGGCCAAGTCATATTCCATTGTATATATTGTCACATCTTTATCTACTCATCCATTGATGGGCATTTAGGCTGCTTCCAAATCTTGGCTATTGTAAATAATACTGCAGTGAACATAGGGGTGCATACAAGGTCTGTCTGGAAAAAGTCTAGCCATTGTTAATATAATGAGAAAAGTTTTTGTAACATCGATGTAACCTGGCAGCCCAGGAGAGGGGACTGGAATGTGCATGTGTGAACAATGATGACTTCACTTACTAGTCAGTGATGGCGGTAGACACCATTTCATGAGCATGTGTACTGTGTGGCCATCACATTCAAAATGACTAAGCGAGTAGAGCAAAGAATCTGCATCAAACTTTGCATTAAGCTTGAATATTCCTCCATGGAAACTATTTAGATGATTCCAAAGGCTTCAGCTGTGGACAACTGGTGATTGGCAGCTTCATCATGACAATGCACCTACTCATGCATCACTTCTCATGCAGAGTTTTTTGGTGAAACATCAAATCACCCAGGTGACTCAGCCCCCTATAGTCCAAATTTGGCACCCTGTGACTTCTGTCTTTTCCCAAAACTAAAATCAGCTTTGAAAGAAAAGAGATTTCAGACCATGAATGAGATTCAGGAAAATATGATGGGGCAGCTGATGGCAATTGGGAGAGTTGTGTGAGGTCCCAAGGTGCCTACTTTGAAGGAGACTGAGGTGTCATTGTCCTGTGTATCTTGTATCTTCTTCAGTAAATGTCTCTGTTTTTCAAGTTGCATAGATGGATATTTTTTGGACAGACCTCGTATTTTTTCTTTTTAATTAGTGTTTTGGTTTCTTCAGATAAAAACCCAGAAGTGGAATCTCTGGGTCATAAGGTAGTTTTGTGTTTAATTTTTTTGAGAAACCTCTGTAATGTGGCTGCACCAGTTAGCAATCCTGCCAACAGTGCACGCAGGTTTCCTTTTCTCCACGTCTTCTCCAACACTTGTTATCGGTTGCCATGGCTAATTCCTACTCTTATCTGCACTGTCATGTTCAGCTGCTCAGCAGTGGAGACGGGCTTCTAACTACATCCGAGTCATCTCTTGTGCTTGCTCGCTGGGACTTCACTCAGAGTGTCTTAGCCTTCCTGAGTTTTCCACTGAGCTAAGATGGACAGCTTCTGTTCATCGTGGAGTCATTCTTCTCCCAGTGGCCTTGCTCCAATTCTTATCTTTAATTATCAAAATAATTATTAATAGGGTTAAATACTTAGCCCAACGCTTGCACACAGTCGTTGTTCAGAAGTGTTCGTTTGCCATTACTTAGTTCCTGTTTCCTCATTGCTCTCCTCTAAGTCACTTCTCTGCCATCACTCCCCCTGCTACATACTTTTTGGCACTGTGGCGTATTTCTTTCCAATGTTTCTATGCTTTGAAAAACTAACTGTGTTTTCTTATTTGCCTTTTTGACGGGAGCATTTTCCTATTAATGTTATTAAGTATGAGTTTGACGACTGCTAGATATTCCATCTCACCCTAGCTTCACTTGGTCATTCTTCCTAGCAAGGCATCTAGGTGTCCGTCTGTTTACAAATAAATCTCTGTTCATATTGCTGATTATTTTCAGTCGGCTTCGAGAAGTGGGATTATAATTGTAAATATCTTAAGAGGAATAGGAAAGCCAGTTTCACGTGAAGGATTGGAAGCGATACAGCTATTCTCTCACCAGCACGGTACTAACGTTTCAAGCCCCATTGACACTTACAAACAAGAATGGCTTTATGCATTGCATTCATCTTTTATATTTTGTCAGTAGCACCATTTTCATCTAACTCTTTACAGCGTTACGCACTGATCAAAGAGAACAGCGTAGATTTGGTCTCTGCATTGTAAAAGTTTGCAGTCTAAGAAAGCCATACTGATCAGGCAGTCTAGGGCAGTCACAGTTAAAGCGGCAAGACTCAAGTACCTGCATTCAATGTTACAGAGACTGACGAGGCAGAGACCCGTGGAGACCAGCTGGAACACCCAGCCTTCACCTGGGCCAAGTGTAAAGAGCCAGTGTGTGGTCTGCTCATTCCCTCGGAAGATCTCTTTTGTAAGATCTCCCTGTTTCCTCCTCTCTTCCAGTGCATCGTAAAAAGTGGCTGTCAGAAACATGTCTCACCACATGCTTGGTTCCTTAACTCCCTTTCCTTTCTCCCTCTTGACTCACCTTTCCCATATTATTCAGGTCCCTGGCTAACCCTGCCCTCCATCAGCAGGGTGCTGGGTGGCACTGATTTGAAGAGCTTACCAGACCTCCTGTAGCTAGTCAGCCTGGAGTTGTCTTTGGAGCCACAAGCCCTGACCACGGCGGGCTGACCTCCCAGACACCATCTGCTGCTCGTCCGTCAGCAGCATCTTCAGGTGCCGGTCTCGGCCCCTGGGCCTCCTCCCACCACCTCCGCTGCAGCTGTGCCGTGAGTGCACCCCTCCCAGACACCAAAAGAGAGGCCATTGGGCATCCAGGAACAAACCCATCCTTGTCTGTGTCATTCTCACCGACAATAAAAATAACATTAATAGCCACAACAAATATTTAGTGAGTGTTTACTATTATTCATTTAATTGTTGGCCTTTCCATTTCTGGCCATGGCAAGAGACATGCTGTAATGACTCATAGATATGATGACACACGTGGACAAACATATTAGCACATTATCACTGGCATCAAAACTAATATCCCCTGTTTACCCAGAACAGGCCTAAGGAAGAGGGAAAAGCAGAAAACAGAGCTGTGTCTGCCCTGTGCCAAGTCCAGGAATGGTGCTTGACCTGCTTCATCCAGCGAGCCAGCCATGAAGATGGAGGTCGTCAGAAGTCAAGGTGTTGTAAGAATGTTCACTGAAATAAAGGCACTGGCTTCATTATCTGGCTGATGGTTTCTTCCTGTGCTAATCCCTTTCCCTGGTTTTTTGTTCTTTCTGAGTCTGATCTGTATCTATTTTACTGTGTTTCAGCTATGAGGGTAGTAGAAGCAAATTCGAAAGAACTTTTTATACCTTTTTTCTGTATTGGATTCATGCTAATGCGAACCTAATTTTTTGATTATGTGGTTATGAAGTCATCCATTTTAGCTCTCTTACCACTGACTAACTGACAGTCAATTACCATCAAATATCCATCCACCCAGGATAAGTTACAAGTTACGGCAGGTGTTTGGTGAACAATGCCAGTGTAATTTGTTTTACTGTTTACTCTCTCATCTGGGAGTAATCAGCTAGTAAAACAAAAATTAGAGATTGGCACTTAAAAAATTTTGTTTGTAAGAATTCTGTCCCATCCATATTAGATTTAAACCTTTTTTCTAATTATTTTACTACTTATACTTTCTGTGCCTGAATCTGTGCATAATCATGTCCTTTGCCCATTTATCCATTGGGGTATTGGTAGTATTCATAAATATGTTTAAATAAACCTAGAGATAACTATTTTTCATTTGTGGTAAATATTCTCTTTTGTTTTTATCAGTTATTTTTATTGCTTACAAGTTAAAAATTGTAACTATATTTGACCATTTTATTTCATTTCTTATTTCTCCTTTTGCCTCAATTATAAGACTATTATCACTTTAAAGAGATACTAAAAAGCCTGTTTTTCCCTCAGGGTACCATTCCCCACCATCCTTGGGATATTATATTGATATTCTCTGGGCCTCAGAGCCCAGGCCCCATAACTTTTAAATACATTATTTTCACAAAGGTTGAATACCTGTATTGTGGCTTTAACTGAGCAGTTCTGTGCAGAGTCCATTGTCCATCTGTTTGTCCTAAATTTAGAACTATTTAACATGTTTTATGATGTCTAAGAGGTCTATGGCTTACTCTATTCATCCCTAAGTTGGTACTCAGATTCACTCATTCACTCACTCATTCATTTATTCGTTCATTCACACATGTATTCATTTATCATATTTATACACAGAATCTATGGTAGCCCCCAACAAGCCTGCTTCCTGGTGTTTACCCTTGAGTGTGGGTAGGACCTATGACTTTCTTCTAATCAGTAGAATGTAATAAAAGTAGTATGTTCCACCTACGATCGTGTTACATAGTAGAGGACTCTTTCTTAATAGAATACTCATCCTAAAGACTGTCCTGGTTTGAGGAAGAAGGCAGCCATGCCGGGGAAACCGACTTGGTGAGGAACTGTGAGCAGCCTCCCTCCAAAAGCCAGGAAGAAGCTGGCATCCTTGGACTTAAACAAGGAAATGAATTCTGCCAAGGATGGGAGTGAGCTTGGAAGGGGTTTCTTCCCCAGTTGAGCCTCCAGATGAGAAGGCAATCCCACTGACAACTTGATTGCAGTCTGGTGAGGCTCTGAATAGAGGAACCATCTAAGCCATGCCCTGACCTGCAGAAATTTTGAGATAATAAATGAGTATTGTTTTTAGCCACTGAGTATGTGGTAATTTGTTATGCAGCAATAGAAAATAAATACACTCTGTTATGCTAAATACCATCTGTGCATTCTCTCCGTGCTTGAAGTAACTCTATTAGCCTTATATTAATATTATCCCATTTTACAGGTAAAGAAACTGAGCTTCAGGAATTGAACTCCAGAACATTCTTCTCTCAACCACTGTATTATTATGGCATGTTTTATTTAAATGTATTTCTTTATTTCACGGATTCAAATTTGTCATGGTTTAAAACTTATCTCCTGAACATACTGACTATGCTTAGCAGAAGTCCTACTAGGCACACCTGGTACACAAAGTAGATGCTTTTATAAATTCAACATTGTAAGAACATTTCTTTAACTCTTTCGTGCTGTATTTTACCATATATCTCACAGAAATAATATATTTATAAATACAGTTTCTCTTTTGTGTAAAGTATGATAGATGATGAACTGCTTAGAAAGGAGAACAATTATGACTGGTACAAGCCCCAAATTCCTGGAAGCTGAGCTGGAATTAGAACACTCAAGTAAACATAAATTAGAATGTGCTGGGTCTTGGATTCTGTCTTTAACTTTGCTGCAAGGCTAAAACATTTTATCTTGTATCCCAACTTTCCCATTCCTGATCAGGTATAAGGAAAAATTAGGAAGTGGAAAGATTTTAAAATGCTTTTTATTTTAACAACTAAAGTCCTGTTTGGTTCAGTGTTCTGAGGAGCTGAGATGAGATTGTGACCCCACTACTATGTCTTCTAACGAGAGTTTTTTCTCTTCTGCACTTATCCGATGTTAATTATTCATACTGTATGTTTGAGGATTTTGGAGTCTCAGATTCACCTGCACTATTTGGAATACCAGTGGAGGGCTATACCCACACAGAATATATACAGCACCTGGTGCTAGTCAAAGCTAATGATGGAATTTCAGTTTCATAGAAAGGCCCCCAACTGAGCACACCGTCTTGAAAAAAAGTATACTTATCAAATAGTTTTCAATCAATTCAAGAGAGACACCTTAATTGGGAAGCGGAAGCTTTGCAGAGCGGTTTGTCACTATGCCAATTCCAGGTCAATAACTGCACGTCCGCTCTTTGGTAGACATAGCTTTTGGTTCATATCAAGGAACCGTACCTCATGCTTTCCACTTTGGATGAGGAAGTCTTTGTTTCATTTGACAGGGTTAAGTGACACCTCCTTTTTGTTCACTCCTGTTTCTTCATAATAAACATGGGCAAAATTTAGACTTCATGATTATAAAGGTCAATATTGTTTTAAAAATAAATTATATATTTTTTGTAACAGGAAAGCAGTGCTTATGAAATTTTTATATTTGCAAAAATGGTTTTGTGAAAAGAAAATTATATGAGTAAAATTAAATTGTGGTGGTTTAAGAAAACTATGCAGAGCAAAGATGATCTGGATTCATATAAAATTATTTTGGAGAAGACTGTACGGAGTCACCTACTAACAAGAAACAAAAAAGGGTGGATTTACTTTTGGAAGGAAGGGTTTGGAAAACCAAAGAACAGAGTGACTCAGTCATCAAATCTTAGTTTCTGATTTGTTAAAAGGAGATATTCATTCAAACTGGAGGCTTTCAAACTATTTGAAAACAACTGATCTCAGTGATAACAATAGAGGGCATTAAGCAGGGCAGGTGAAGGCAGGGAGGGGTGTGGACCAGGAGCCCAATGGGGCCTTGGGACCTTGAAATTCATTCAAGGCAAAGCTTGAGGGGGAGGGCCCTTTCTCACTTCAACCAGGGCATATATTTTCTTTCTCTTTATCCTTCTCTTTTTCTCTTTCTTCCCTTCCTCCTTCCCTCCCTTTAAAGATCTATATCTATTTATATAGATTTCAATTAATATATAAAAGTATTGAGTTTCTGTATAAGATTTCTTTTTGAAAAAAACATTGTCCTACTGCCAAAATATCATTTGAAAATCACTGGACTAGACCATTCTAAGTCCTCTTCCTTCTGCGAATTCCTTCTAGTAACCCTTTATTACTGTTAGGATTACAAGCTCCAGAAACAAAATAACAGGGGAAATTAAAAATCTCTTAGAATAAACACCAAATACCTATCTTCATGCATTATAGTTCTGCCGAGAGGCAAAGCCATGGGTGAAGTGGCATCTTGCAGACTCCTACAGAGATGCGGGCCTATAATAGGTCTCTTTTTCTCAGAGTGACTTTACAGAAAACAGCCATGCTCACTTAGGCACTTAGTCTACAAGATGTTTGGACCGACTGACAGAATTACAGCCTAATTTCAAAAACCAAAGCCTCTTGCATTTAGAGAACTACGTACTGTAAGAGTCAGTGGGGTACTTTGAGATTATTTCCTTATTTTATGTATTTACTCATCCATTAAATCAATAAATTTTTATTGAATGTGAGTGTGTGTCAGCCACTGTAATATGTGTTGGGGTTATTGTCCTAATCTATATAGAGGTCATGTTTTAGTGGAGGAGACAGCAACTAAATAATCGGACACGTAAGCATATAATTACAAATTTTAATAAGCGCTATTAAGCAAACGAACAGGGTTCTCCGAGATCCGATGTGAGAGCACACAGGAAGACACGAGGCTGTGGAGGGTGCAAATGACTTGCCTCAGGTCACTGGTCCACGCACTGCAGAGCTGGCACTGGGCTCAGGCCCGCGTTCTCTCTGTCTCATCGGCTTGGCTGTGGAAGTTTAGGCCAATAGCACAGACTGAGTGATGGAAATCAGAAATCTGTGAGCTCTGCTCCTGGCTTCCCCACTTCTTTGAAAATGGCGGGCAGCCTTGAGAGACACCTAAATATCTGCACTAAGAAGTTTCAAATTTGGAAAGCTCTTTTCTTCTTTGGTTAAGATCTCTCTGCTTGTGATGCAGTTGGCTAAAGGCCGAAAATAGTTTGCAGAGGCAACAAAGTCCACAATTAAAGAAAACCATTTGTTTAGTGCCTACAGCAAGACTACTAATTATTAAAACTTTCAGCCTACATCATGTTCAACAGCTTCTTTGAGTCTACTTTGCTGTGAGACACGTAGTTTCCTTTCTATAACAGGTCCAGTCCAAAATGTACATCAATTTCTGTTACAAACCATTGCCTGGATAGGTTTGCCAGAACTACCAATTAGAAGAAAACCCAGGTTAAACTATCATTATTAAAATTATCAATTAACAGCAACTGTAACAAGCCCACTTTTCTGTTTGGAGACTGAGCCTGTTGGGATAGCTTTCAGCTCATATGGAGAGCAGGGAGTTTGAGGTTATTTTCTCTGGAAAGAACCTCAAGAGTGGGATTTGGGTGGTTATGGTGATGGCAGATTCATATACTTTGGAGATCAAAAAAACACACATTGAGAAGCTTCGTCTGTCTGCCTGGCTGCCATCTACCTCTGGGAAGCACCTGCAGTCGGTTCAAGTTTTTCCTAGTGTTTGATGTGAATTCACTTGCCTCAACCTAAAGTCTAAATCCTAGTCAAGTGCCATTAGTTTGGAATGTTTCATTTCTTTTCCTATAACCAGATTTGCATTTTATTACATTAAGAAATTATTTGCATATATATACTATATAAAAATCTTTGCATTAGTGAATGAATGGGTTTATATCGTCCCTGTTGACATTTTTAGTGCAGACCTCCTACCTCCACATCTTTCCGGCCGCCCCCACCCCCACTACCTCCCATGCTATCAAACTGGCTTGAATCTTTGCATACTTGTAATCCATGCTCATATAATCCTATATAAGCATATATATACACACAAACATACAAGTATATATACATTCCCATGCACGGGTTTTGGGGGGCCACTTTTTTAGAAAAATAGGGTCATATTATATACCCTTTTCCTACATTTGTCTTTTCCACTAGGGAAAAACTCAAGAGACTATCTCCAAGTCAATTGGTTGGCATAGTCTACTTCATTTTCTACTACTTATGTGGTGCAGCTGCACCGTGATTTACTTTATTTTCAGTTTTCCTTCCCCAGTGTTCCCCAGCCATCCCTTATTTTCCTATACCCCATTCACTTTGCCCATATATGTTTCCTACTGGTCCAGCGCTGTGTATGAACTGTGACCCCTGGGTATTCATAGAGAAAGAATATTTGATTATTTCTTGAGCAGCGGGGAGAATGAGCTCTAGGTATGAAGAAGACAAAAAACACTACAATGAAAGGAACAGCGAGGTGCTGATGCCTAAGCCATTCGGTATCTTTTAGACGGAAACTGTGAGTGGAGGAAGGGACATTTCTTTTCTCACAGGAAAGAATAAAAATAGGTCTTCGGTATCTCAGCAGCAATTTTCATCATCCAATCAGTTCTAGACCACCTGGGATAGTTAATTCTCTCAGCCCCTCGTAGGGTGAGAATTACAGAAATACCATTAGTCAGAAGACAAACAGAAAAACATTTGCAAAAACTACTGTCACCTTGAAAGAATCTTAATACAAGCTACTAAATGGTCATTAAAACTTACAAACGGAACCTCCCCCATCTTTTCATTTAGAAGAAGGATCTAACACAGAAAAGAGATTGGATAAAAAGGTCTAGAATCTACATTATTCAGTGTGTGATTCCTATGTAGCTGCTTGAGTGTTATCTAAATTCCTTCACATTCATACCCCTTAAAGTCCCTCTTATGTTAATCACAAGCATTTTGGCTCCATTTTCCTGAAAAGAAAAGGCATCTTTTCCTACCGCTACCGCCTTAGAGTTTGCTAACTGACCCAGCTTGCAAAGGTGGAATCACCCAGCAAAGACATGCCTCGTGTTACATGGACAACCAGTAAAACCAGACCAGCTTGTACAATTTCGTGTGGCTTTCCTACAGACTTCCATGGTACCTATTGCTATTCGTCAATGTCCTAATTAAATTCAAGGTATCAGTAGCCATGGTGGGTAGCAGATTTTGCTCCAAAGTGATGACGGTGTCTTCTGAATTCTCTGGAACTGACAGTGGGTTTGAGAGGGGGGCATCCTTGGATCTTTCATGAGATCCCACTTTCTGTTTGCTGAATTTTTTAAAAGGTCATGAAGAGTTTGTTGAAGAAGAGGGAAACATGGGGTATCTGATTTTAGAACATCTAAAACTCAAATGTATCTCGTCAACAAAATGTCACTTCAGTTCCTCTTATTTGTTGGGCAGGAAAGAGGTGGAAATTAAAAAAAAGACTGAAGTAACCTTGTGGATTAGAAAGAGATCTTCTCACATCAGAGGTGAGGACTTTCCACCTGCATTTTTTAAAACACAGACTTGAAAAAAAAATTAACTTTTAATTCCAATACCTTGAATACTTTAGAAAACTGCATCATCACTGATAGGTTGTTAAAGTAACTTTTTCTTCTTTAAACATAATGAAGATCATTTCCATAGAACTGTTACATACCTTCAAATAGAATAAACACAATAGGTAAAGGAGCTGCTTTCTATTGTCATTCTAGTTATAGTGAAGAAATTTCTGTTTTTATTCTGGATGTTAGCAGTTTCATTTAAAAAAAAATACTCTGGAAACCTTCTCTAAATGACAGGAATGAGTATGGTATGTAAATTCAGAGCGTGTTGTCCTCATTTACCCAGTGGAATTCAAAGCAAGCCCCAACTTGTGAACACATTAAAGCAGACTGAAATGGATGTTAGCAAGGTTTGCAAGGGGAAGCTCTCCGGGCAGCCAAGCCCGCCACGCACGAGGACTCTGGTTATGTTGTTTTACTGATAATTACCTGCTGGCTGTCACCTCAAAGTGGGATTTCATGCAGGTTCCAGTATTTAAATATTATATTCAGAGCAAAGCCTGCAGAGACACTTATACCAATCTGGCCGTGTCCATTTTATTTCACAATTATCTGTGTCTTTCTTCATGAAAAGCAATGCAGTTAACTCCCTTTTAATTGTGTTTGATCTGTGTGGGCAAGAGAGCATCGATACCACACTCCTGCTTTCCTGGTCCAGGTTCCGCTTTCTTTCCCTCCCAGACCTCATCAGACACCTGAATCACCGGAGAGCAGGACTTTCCAACTTGCATGAATATTCATCTAACCTCAAAACTAGTTGTGAGGCAAAACAAACACCCGCACTTGCATTAACTAGAGGCAGTTTGAATGGAAAGGACCAACTTCCGTGGTCTTCCTGGGCAGGGAGTACCTGGTGGTCTTCTGCTCTGCAAATAACTTCCTTCCTTCTGCTACCGCCTCCCCACACACTTTTTTTCTCTGATACTGAACTCCTAATTAAATGTAACAGTTACAAGAGTTTAAACTATATACCTTTTTAATTGTGTCCTACTTTGTATTGGCTGATGCACAAGTCTGAAAATGGATATCACAGCTTTTTATGATATAATATCACCCTAATTGGTGCTTCATGGGCCGTGGCTGAATTCTTTTCAATTAAGCTCTAACATAGAGTAACTGTTTCTCTCTGCAAATGCTGGAAAGCCATTCACAAGAGAGGACTGGTACTGCACAATTCCGAAGTACCTTAATGTGTCAAAAATGTTTTGTGAAGAAAGCTACACTGTAAATGCAATCACCTACATTGGTGTTCCCATTGTTAACTGGGAGTGAAAGTATTGCTAATTGTCCTGCGTTTTAGCTGGGTTTTTAAAGCATTATGTAGTAAATACACCGAGGGTCAATTTGTGAAGTGAAATACTTAGCATGCAAAGCGTAATACAAGATGCTGTGTAATACTTGACCTCTCAGCATAATAAACGTAGCAGTGAAACGCTGTGCATTCAGCACTCGCTGAATAGAGCCTTCGTAGTGGAACAAAAACCAGAAAATGTTCTCTTCATTCCTTTTTTTTTTCTCACTAAGCGAAAATTATTCTTTATAATGGCCATTGCAGCAATTAGCTGGCATTTGGTAGAATAAATGTGCAGAAATAGCAATTTCTTATTTTAAATGAGATTTTGTATGGAGCCTGCAAATTACGTGAGGTATATGAATAATGGTGCCTTAGCTTTATGCTACAGAATAGGGTGTGGGGGGATATAAAGATTTCCTATTTGCAGTTAAATGTTTAGACATTTTATTATTTTAATTTCACTCACAGTCTGCCTGGATTGACCCTGCTTTTCCATTGATCATTTCCTGTGCGCCTGGAAGCAAGTATGCAGATGGCGGGAGACTCCCAATGAGAGCACTGTGTTTTTTATGAATGTGACATGTAAGCGCAATCAGGTCCCCTCTGGAGGCAATTGGCGGTGTTTAAACTCTGAAATCCTAAATCAATACAATTTAATAATCTACACGGGATGAACATTTATCAATATTCTCTGGTCAACTGCAATTGGAAACTTCAATACATTTTTATCCAAAGTTTTTCACCTTATTGAAATGCACTCTTCCAGGCATTTGTGATTCATCTAATTAGCCTGAAGTAGGGTATTTTTTTTTCTCTCTCAAAGTGATTCAGTTAATTATGTCCATATATTCATAATTATAAGGTGGATGAGTTGGGTAAAACTGAAATTGCGAAATCTGCAGAGAGATTCTATGAGGTTCAGAATGTGGACACAAAAAGGGGATGAGGAAGTGCCAGAGCAAGGGAAGACGTTGTCTGAGCCCCTCAGCTGGCCCTGTCCCAACAGCTTCACAGGGCTCTCTGTATTCATTTATTCACTTATCATTGGGAATACAACAACTCCCAAAAGTTGATTTGAGGTGAGCCCAAAGTGAATAATAATAATAATAATAAAGCAAACACTATACATATGAACACTTGACTAATGTGTTGAAAGTTTTTAATTGAAAAATTAAAGCTATGATGTAGTCATTTAAAGGTTAACTATTCAAACAGTAGAAAAAAAATAAGTTTCTTTGGCCCACTGACCATTATCCCAAGTTCTCCTACCACACGTAGTTACTTCAGCCAGTTTCTTAGATGTTCACTTTTCACAGTTTTAAGTCCTTTCTCCTTATTCTGGTCCTTCACATGTTTTACTTACATGTTCCAGTTATATCTGTTCTACACGATATCTTATATTTCAGTAATTTTATTTTTCCCTAGGCAACGTTTCTAGCTCAAGAAATTTTGTATTTAAAATTATGCTTTGGATTATTTTTTAGCTAAATAAAAAGACAGTCTACCTTAATTTTTATTTTACCTAACACCTAAGCACAGACAACTTTTTAGTCAAACTAGTTTTCTTTCTACCATTGAGTGATGACAAAAATCCCTCTGTCAAATGCTACAATGAAGGCAGCCCATGATCACATGACTTAGCTCACCTTTTAAATCCAACCTGTGATACTACAAAATTAGAAATAGCCCCAATTAGTTTCTGCTGATCTAATCTGGGTAACACAACGTTCTCACATAACAAGTGGATATCGTCCTTTATCACTCTACAAACACAACTTGTTGACTACTCTTCTTCACAACAAGCTCTGGGGAGGGTGCTGGCATGTGACATTACTGTCTTTGCCCAATGGTCATGTTTAAGGTCAAACTGCACAGCCACTGGACAGAAAGAACTGCATATGATTTCTGTCTTATTTTAATTCCTTGTGATTTTTTTTTTCCAATGGGGCAAGTAACAAGTCACAGTCAGTTTATTTAAAATGATGTACAGTTACCTAGGTAGCTGACTACAAAAATAAATTTAATTTTTTAAATTATATATCCCCCTCAACTTACAATAGGATTACATTCTGATAAACCTATGATAAGTTGAAAAAACCCTAAGAGGAAAATGCATTTAATACATTTAACCTACTGAACATCATAGCTTTGCCTAAACTACCTTAATACACGTGCTCAGAACACAATATCCCCCAAACCACCGGCAACACAATATATTGTAGGTATCGATCGTTTACCCTGGCAACTGTGTGGCTGGCTGGGGGCCGCGGCTCCCTGCACTGCCCAGCACCACGAGAAGTATTGTACGGCGTACCGCTAACCCAGGAAAAGATCATATGCAAAATTCAAAGTACAATTTCTCCTGAATGTGTATCGCTTTCACACCATGTTAAAGTGGAAAAAAACTGTTAAGTCCAACTATCATAAGTGGGGGACCATAAATAGATAAAATGAAAGTGTGAGTTACAACATTTTCCCAATCACTCCTTTCTGAAGTGTTCCTCCTGCAACTTTCCAAGGGAGAAGAAGGAGGTTGACCATGGGTCAAATGTCATCCACATCTTCGTGGGGTACATGCAAGTGCCATGTAAATAAATGTACACGTCAAAATGTTGGTATATTAAAGCTCAGAGAAATGGCAACTGTGTTTTCATATTGCTGTTATTAAAGAATAATGCCTGGTCCTGGTATCATCTGAATGATCCTTTTCATAAGTTATTTCATGTTATTGTGACCATATAAGAAATCTTGACCACACCCCAAGAGGTAAATAGGGGCCTTTATAGTCAGTAAAACAAGGATGGCACAAATAGTGGAAATCTGTTATCTATTGAACTATTAGTCTCAGCACATTGGAATATTTATGATATCGTTGCCATAAATCCTAATGACAATATTTTCATGTGGAATATTTTCCAAGGTATAACCTTCCCTTTCAAACACTGAGTAGTGCCTATGTAGGGGATATTCTGAGTGTTTACATCAAGACATAGCCTTTCTTTTTTGTTTCCCAACGAAACCCCCAAGAAAACACCAGAGTTTCCTCAGGAAACTTCAGGGAAGAGGGGCAGTTTCATGCAGTTCATTCAGACCAGATGACTCTCCCTTTTCCAAATCTGTTCTTCCTCTCCTACATCCTGCCTCCACCTGGGATGGGCCACTTTGGGAATCTTCTCCTCACTTCCCCTTTTGGTTATTCAACACCTTTTCTTCTTTCAAGTTCTAGGTCAAAGGGTCTCTCCTCCATGAAGATTTTTCTGCTGTCCTACTTAGAAGGAGTCCCTCCCTCATCAGAACCCTGAGAGCAATTCACCTGTCTACCTCTTGCTTATTTATACACATTTCATCACCCTGTTTGTAGGTTTCCTGGTAGGGGGGTCCGTGTCCAAACTCATTCCAGTGCCATTGTGAGCATACAATAAATATTTCTTGAGTGAGTAAACTTAACCAGCAAGATTCTGATTACTGGTTATCCATTTTTATATATGGCTAAGGGTTCAGAACAACCAAGGGAAGGCAAACATTCCAGGAATAACTTAGTCTACACTCTAGAACACAGCATCGAGCTTTCCTAATATGCTTGTAAGTTTCCAGAGCGCAGACAATTTCTGGTGCTTGGACTTGTCTGGAGCAAAGACAAACTGGTTCTCAACTCAGCTGGGATCTGGTGCTACCCCCACGACTGCTGTGCAAAGTAATTCAGAACATAAATTATTAATTTTTCTCAATTAGCCCTCGACCATGATCATCACATGTATGGATCTTTGTGACCTTGAACAAGCCATATAATTTTTCTAAGCCTTAGTTTTCTCCGTCTGTCAGTTGGGGGGTGGGGAAATAGTGCCTACTCACATAGCTGTTTTAAAGATCAAATAATTACGTGTCCAATGGATGGAAAAATGGTACCACGGTGCCAAGGCTATCAAGAATCATGTGACACACAGACACAGACATCAGTGTGGTGATGGCCGAAGGGAAGCAGGGGTAGGGACTGGGTGGAGGTGGGCAAACTTGGGGTGGGGGAGTGGGCACATCTGTTATCGTGTCAACGATAAAAATAAAGTTAAAAAGAGTCATGGGATACCCTTGCCCCTTTCTCATCTACCAGAAAATTATTCTGATAAATATATAAATCAACGATGTCTATGAAATGACTGGCACACCCTTTTGCCCTGTACAGCTGCGCATGGTTACCCGGTATCTTGGTGATAATACTTACAATGATGACAGTGGATCCTTCTTATTTTTAACTGCCTGAGAAAGTTCTGAGAAACCAGGCTACTTAAAAAAAAAATACATATCTCACTGTATTATAATTATCTGAAAAAAGTTCTACCTCCATTGCCACACACTGCGTACAACACGAGGACAGGGGTCAATATCGAACCCGGCACTTAGTAAGTGCTCAATAAAAGCTGGTTCAGTGAATGAATAGGTGAGTGTGTATCGCCACCACACTTCAGCTGCTTCCTTCTTCACAGCACACCCAAGAGGTGACAGGTTGAGATGCGGATCAGAGAAAAATAATTTCCTATACTTGATTTTTCCTTCCCTCAACACTTCAAACATTAAAAAACTGCTTTATATTCAATACCCGCAATATAAATTTGACCATTTAAAACAGTTCTTTCCTGATGCTTATTCTGTTTTGAGCCTTTCACATTGTTTGCCATTCAAACACTCACAGTCCATCGTCCTTCTGTTGGTCTCATCTTTTGAGAAATGGCCGGGTTCTAACAGTGTCTTCCTCCTGCAGCAAAAAAGCCCGTGTGCAGTGTCGGGGTGGGGGCATCATGGGAATTGTCACCATTGCTCTCACGTCTGGTTAAAGACAGATAAACTAACTAACCACAGCCTCCTTTATGGATGTTTACTTGCTATTCTGCTCACTTGGCAGAAAAAGTCACTTTATTTAAAAACAAACAAACAAACAAAAATAAAAAACCCAAAACGCCAGTAAAAGCTCACAGACATTTTTAAGCATGGTGGGTCAGGAGCTTCAGCAAACATTGTGACCCTCACAACATCACACAAAGCAGAGACTATTATTGTCCCATAGTACTGAGCGATTTGGGGGTTTTCTCAAGTTATATGATGATTCTGGGAAAGAGCAGAATCAGGACCCGGGTCTGTTCAGATCCATAATCCGATCCTTAATCTGTCTTCTTCCTTCTTCCCAGCTCCATCCCTCTCCTCAGGGAACTGCCCATGCAGTAATGTAACCGAAGGGTGTTTGTACACCTTTATGGGAACGGCTTACCTACAGCAAACCGAACTCCAGGGGCCGAGGACAATGATGCACGGCTATGTGGCAAAAACACCACTTTCAACCAAAACTAATTGACCAAAGATCCCATTCCTCCTAACACTACGTAGTATGGGTTGTGTGCGTGTGCAGAGGTGGGGGAGGCAGTTAGGGAATGAAAGGACACTGAGCCAAGGCACACACATTTCCCTCACTTCTGGGAGAGGACACTCTCGCACAGCTAAGCAAAGAAATGGCCTTATACCAGGGCGGTGGGTGCAGGGGTGAAAGAGAGGAACCCCTGGCCCGCCTGGGAGCTGGGGCCGGGGCCCTGAGGCCCAGGACACCCAAACCCCAGAGTGTGCAGGGAGGATCCACACCGACAGCAGCCGCCCAGAACCCAGCTCACGGAGGAGCCTACTGCTTGGGGTTAGGGGACACAGAGCAGCGATGTCTCCCACCCTGACACAGATTTTCCAACATACGGGAGAGAGTAAAAATAAACAATTTACTCAAAGAAACAGATAAAACCCCATCAGATAAATCCTGCCATGGGTTTATTCAAGTTTTATTTATTTTAGCATTTCCACTGGCGGTTCTCAAATGTTGGGGTGTAAAAGAATCTGAGGATGTGGCTGTTAAAATGGGTACACCGAGATCCTCTCCCCTAAAGTTCTTGTTCTGTGGGAGGGTCTCGTGTCCCTCATTAGAGAAGTAAGTTCTGAGGAAACCAGCCTGGAGTTTGGCAAGTGCTGAGAGAGCTGATGTTCTGGGGGATTATTTAGGGTGAGGCTTACCAATAATACTCTCCAGGAATTCTCATTTTTCGAGAGCTGGAGATGGCTGGCAATGTCTGAAGCTACGGCCCAAAGCTCTCTGTACTCCTTCAACACCTATTTCTGGGAAAACTTTGAGACAGGCCTGAGGGTGAGGTCAGGGGCAGAGAAGCTTTTCTGTGTGCGCTGGAGAGGGTGCACCAAGGTGCTCCCTGCTGGTCTCCAGGCACAGGCCTTCCAGGCACAGCCCGCAGGAGGCAGGCACAAGGACCCTTCAGCTTCAAGGAGGGCCATCTTCTGAGAGAGGGCTCTGAGGACCCGGATCATTCATTCGTTTGACAGTGGTGGAGACCTCATATATCTGCTTGAGGTCCTGGGCCATGCACATCTTTTCTCTCTTCATGAAAGGCCACTGTCCCCACCCCCTGACACCCAGCCTTGCCTGGTTAACTTGACCCTTCCATACCTGGTCTCCCAAGGAGTTCGGTTTCTCCAGATACGCCCTCATGGCATCATTAACCTGTGAAATGAGACTTCTGGATTCCTGCCTGTCTCCCTCACTTACGAGCTCCTTGAGAGCAGGGACCATGTTTGGTTTTGTTTGTTTTAGCTCTGAGTCCCTTATAAAAATAGTTTTCTGAAATCCAGTTTTCTGAATCACACTTTGTCACATTGAGCAGTGTACCAGTCTAACAGAACAGATTATTTTTCTCTTTATAAATTATACAGCAAATTATATAGGATAGAAATGTATGAATAGTTTTGATGATTTCTATGAAGGTTTAATTGATTGGTTTTAATTTTGTCTTTATAGTAGTATTTTAAGGAACATTCTGTTGTTCACAGCTAAGGATCACAGAGTGGTTTATCCTTTTAGCATATATATTTAAGGTTCAGGAAAGGGTATTTAATAATCAGTAACCAAAACTTTACTTAAGATTAGTGCCCTAATTCTAACATTCATCCCCTTAAGTATGAAATTGCTAAAGATGGATTTAGAGCAACTAAATCAACATGAACTGCAGAGATTTTTAGATACTAATTGCTAGTTGTATAAAATCAAGACTGATATGCCATTTGAGGCATCAGTGAAAGAGTGGAAAAAATTCTAAATGACGTTCAGAAAGATGGGGAAAAACTCTAAGTCAACTGAAACAGTCTCACTCCATGTATAGTGCTACAATTTAAAAATTTAATCGCTAGAAATAAAATTTAAGTCCAGCATGCCAACAAGAAATTATAAAGTGAATATTAATTATGTTTATAATTTGAAAAAATAGAAAAATTACAGAAATGAGAAATAATAAAAAATGAAATGCTCAGTTTTTAATATACTCATATATATTTTCTATTCCTCAACCAAGGATATTTTTTCATTGCTGTTAGAGAAAGGGGGAGGGAGAGAGAGGAAGAGAGAGGGAAAGAACGAGAGAGAAACATCAATGTTAGAGAGAAACATTGATTGGTTGCCTTCTTGTATGTACCCCAACTGGGAATTGAACCCACAACCTGGGTATGTGCCCTGATGGGGAATTGAATCCATGACCTTTCATTCTATAGGATGATGCTCCAACCACCTGAGCCACACGGCCAGGGCTGAAATGCTCAATTTAAAAAAAAAGTATTTATTTATTTTTAGAGAGAGGAAGGGAGGGAGGAAGAGAGGGAGAGAAACGTCAATATGTGGTTACCTCTCACGTGCATCCTACTGGGGACCTCGCCTGCAACCCAGGCATGAATCCTGACTAGGAATTGAACTGGTGACACTTTGGTTCACTAGCTGGTGCTCGATCCACTAAGTCACACCAGCCAGGGCTGAAATGCTCATTTTTTAATTTTTATTTTCTAACAAAGATAATTTGAGATATTTTTATCTAGTTGTATGTACCAAATGATTAGAAATAAGAGGAAAAATGTGCTCAAACGTGCATAAAGGAAACTAGGAGGCTCAGAAGGGATTGGCATAATTAACTGAATCATAAAACTTCAAATTTGATTTATGTTACCATATAACTAAAGTTTGTATAAAAAGACCTTAAAAATTGGTTTAAAATTCTAAAAATGCTAAAAGATAGCTAAAATAAGAAATTAACTAGGAAATAATGAAGCAACATCATGTACTAATATTCATCATAGAAAATTGGCAAAAACAATCTTGTGAGCACTAAATAATTAACAAAACTGTAAATGACTTAAAAGTCTGCATGACTGAATATTTCTAAGGAAAATAACTAAAACTTTGAGTAAAATATGAAATATTTTTATGAATATATTTCCATAAGACTGAAACTACCTTTAGTTTTGACAAATTTAAATTCCTGAAAATGCTGCTATAAAAAGCAAATGAAAATTGATTAACTAAAATCATCCTATACAAATTATTGCAAGTTATATTAATAGTTAAAAGAGATATGTTTTTGGTAAATAATTACATTTGGTAAATTTGACAGTGATTCAGTAAATTGATCAAGTGATGAATTAATTTTGCAGGGTTGACTTTTGGCCAATTGGCTAGTTCCTTTTCATGGGGGTTTCTTTTATTTACCATGGTATCTCCAAAACCTGTTGCAGTGGGTGGCACGCAGTAGGTACTCAATAAATAGTTGATGAATAAATGAATGAATGACCTGTGCTGGCTGAGGGGACACAAAGGAAAACAAGACTGTCGGGGCTCCTGGCCTCATGGAGCTTACATTCTATAGTTTAACTGTTTTCTGTTGCCAGTTATGTAACCACAGTGTGACTTCATCTACGTGTTAAACTTGCACTTGGATCCTCAGAAACAGGGTGACATTACTGATACACTATATTTGGGGGCCATGTAGATGGAAATACAACTCCGTCCCACAGAGAGGTGAAAAACCTTTTCAAATGGGCCAGAGTAAGCCGACGTTGCACAGGTAGGGAGTAAAATTTCTAAGGTTAAGTTCTTGCACACGTGAAATTCACACAGCACTTCATCCTGAAATGACTGTCAAACAGTGAGTGATAAAAGTCAGCCGAGAGCAGGGAAGGGCCAGGCCCACTCTGTCCCTGTGAGTCAGGGATGGACGAGCTCACATAAATGTCATCCCAGAAAGTCCCTGCTGGGCCGGCTTTCGTTTTGTTTTCTTCTTTTTCCTACCTTTTCTCCTTGTCTGTGATCAGAACGAAAGGAAATGAGGTACAGGTAAGGCTGTGCGGGGCCTCCCGGAGCTGAGCGGGCAGGTAGGGTGTGTGACTGGGAGCGGGCACCCTGGGCAGGGCCCACGTGATGGCAGGCTTGTGGGGCTCATACAGTAAGAGCAGGAGGCTTTTCCTGTGCACTGAGTTGGAATTAAACATGCTAATTTGAGACCTCTTTCAAGTATTTTGTTTAACTCCATTGGCCTTTAATTCCTTTATATGGCATCATTTAAGGTAATGTTATTTATATATGAAGCACGTTATGCTTATTAACCAATGTGCAAAAATCCAAAGTACAGATTTTCTGTAATGGGCTAATTACAGGACTTTAAAGCCACCTACTGAGTTTCGCTGAGCTTCACAACAGGTTCACTGAACTGGATAAATTTATTCAAACGTGTGGAAATGAACCCCATTCTATGTGCAACGGTACTGGGAAAACACACAAATTATACCTCAATACCAGTGTAATGGGTCAAACAGTGAACCTGAATACTGAACTTTTATCTACATCTTAAAATAGTGGGAGCCCGTGGTAAGAAGGGGAAGTGCCCACTCCTGGGGGTTTCTCCCTGTTTGTAAACAGTGTAATAAAACAATAAGCCGGCCGATTAGGAGCGAGCTCCCCACGCTCAGAAAACGAAGGTGGGTTGCCTTCCAGTGACCTTTGACAACACACCACTTTCATCACTGAACCTGAGAGCGGAACGGAGTGGCGAAAGCTCGGCAAACACACATCTCGAGCACAGCCCTTGAATCCTTCCTGTTGAGAACAAGAGGCGCTTTTTCTCCTGTCGTGGTTTAGGAAGAAATCAGCACAGAGTGTCCAGAGTTAGAAATACAAATACGGTATAACTATGTGGTGGGATGAAACGCTCTCTTCAAACCAGCTGTTCCCCCCTGAGCCTGATTGAACAGCAGGGTTGTGTTGATCATGTTAGTATTGATTCTTCATTAATCCATTCCCACGTGTTCTTTTCTTCATTGGAGAGTTCCAGAGGATTTTAGACTCCAGCTCCATAGCACCATATTTAGAACTATTATCCTTTTATAAAAATACAAATCGGGGGGGGTGAGGGGCGATGCAGGAATGGAAGCAGAGAGAGGTTTGAGAGGTTCCTTATGGTGCATCATTGCCATACGGAAGCTTTCCAATGGATCGATGGACACAAACACACGCACACGCACACCCACGTGTGCACTCATACCTGATCATCACGTGCCTTCAATAAAGACAGACATGGCTTTCCTTCTTTGATAGCTTCCTGTGGTACAGGTAGATCTGTTAATTTTGTCATGAAAGGCCTGAAGAATTGTCATTTCCAAGCCTGAAAGAGTTTCAGTCTTGTCCTCAGGGCCCCTCCTTTGCAACGCACAATCCGCCCAGTGGCTGGCCGCTGGAGGCCGGGTGTTGATCACCTAATTCATGCTCGTTGCCTCAGGGCGATGCTGGTGCTCGCCGCTCTCGAGGCAACAAAGCCTGGCAAGCGCGCAAGCCCCAGCGAGGAGAGGTCCTCAGGAAATGAGGTGTGACGCAGGCCAGCTCCACCAGGACTCTCAGACCAAAAAATAAGAATTTAAATATGAAATACCGAAATTTAACACACGACTGAAACAAAATAAATGGTGTACCGCTGAAAGCATTTGAGGTAATTAATCAATGCTGTGTTTGTACATATCATTAAATATATTATACTCAGTTTAGATTTGATTTCTATGCTCCTTTTATAAAGAGTTAAAAGAAAATACATTTGAATTCACGCTGATAACGAAAACATGCTCCTAGCTTCTAGTTTTTTGGATTTCACATCATTTCCATTAACAAACAGCTATTTGCCCTCTAATAAAATATGTCATTATGCTTTATTCACATTGCACAAAAGAATCACTGAAAAATCGCCCCAATGATGGCCAATAATTACACATTTTGCTCCTGTTCTAGCGATGAAGAGATCTGTTCATTGGAGAAAGCAGGTGCTGGGGCATCTAGCTAATAGTCAATGTGTGCCGCGGTAATTAGCCACTGCGATTGCTAAAATTAACAATTAGCTAACATGCAATTCTCTTTTTTGCAGGCTGCAGTTTACTTTGTATAATCCTTGCATGTTCTTAGTAATTATTCTGACAGCTTATTATTTTTATTTTTTCTGGTTTGAACACAGCTTTAACATTTGCATCGGGCGACCCAAATGTTCAACAGGCAGGGGTGAAACAACTGCTTGACTAGGCATTTTTCTGAGGGACACATTTGGTTGTTTTCTTAACTTTTCCTTGTTGGGAGGGGAGGGGTGGGGGGAGAGCCAGGACTCTGCCATGGCGTCTGTCTTCTGCCCTGAGCCTTCCCCCAGGGCAGCACAGCCAGCCGCTCTCAGAAGGAAAACTGCCCAGTCAGCAGCACTTGAGACTCAGGGAACAACTCCAGGGATGAAGTGCCACAGTCAAGCTGGTCAAAACATCTTTTCTTTCTTCTTCCCTGGAGTGTCTTTGGTTAATGCATTCGCTGCCCCTGCACAACGCCCTGCACTCTCCTTATTGAGGGAGAAAATGTAGCATCCTGTGTGGATTGTTCTTGTCTGGGGCTATATGCTGGGATGATTTTTTGCTTCAGCCTTTCTGTGGAGTAAGCCTGAATACGCATCAGCCTGTAAGTGAAGGAAAAAACGATTAAAAGGCCAGGTAGTAATTTGTTTCCAGAAACCCTGGTAATGCCAGGGAGAGAAATGCAATGAAAGCTCTTAAGGCATTCAAGAAAATTAAATTGTGGCAATAAATTAAGCAAACTGCTATTCCAAACTGTGTTAGTTTCCTATAGTGACCAACAAGTTACCAAAAATATAGTGGTGTAAACAATGCAAATTTTATTATCATACAGTTCTAGGGGTCAGAAATCCAAAATGGATCTCATTGGGCTAAAGTCCAGGTGTCTCCAGGGCTGCGTTCCTTTCAGGAGGAGGCTCTGTTTCCTTGCCTTTTCCAGCTTCTAGAGGCCACCCACACTCCTTGGCTCATGGTTCCTACAGAGACAGCAAATTGCATCTCTCTCACTGTTCGCCTGAAGTCAGGACTCTCCCTAATCACAGCTAGAGATCTTCCTAATTTAAGGACTTAGGTGGTGATACATTGGGCCCACCTGGATAGCCCAGGCTAATCTCCCCACCCCAAGGTCCTTAATTTAATCACAACTGCATCATCTCCTTTGCAATGTAAGGTGACATATTTACAGGTTTCAGGGACTAGAACATGGACATTTTTGGAGGGCCATTATTCTGCCTATCACACAAACCAGAGAAAATAGACATACGGTAACCTGTGCTTCTCTTGTGAGTGGTGAGTAAGTCATTGCCCATTTAATGTCAGAGAATTAGATTATTTAGGAGTGGTGGGGGCCGGGACCGGGGGCAGTGGATCTCCATGGTTTCCATCAACTATTGTACAGTTAAGAGTACAGGCTTGGCCTGGTCAGAGCTATCACCACGTGTGCTGTGCTTTATTATAGTGCTGGGCTGCCGCAGACTGGCTTACTGTGCAAATGTGTCATGGATTGCTGTCCTCAGAAATTCTGAACTACATGAAGAAACACAGCTCACTGTAGCCCTGACTTCTAAATTGCAGGGATGGGGGGAGGCAAAGGGCTGGGTTCCTGAGAAGTGCTGAGACCTTGTCCATGTATCAATGGGAGCCAAATGTCGGGGCTCAGAAGGGCTTCAGCAGACATTAGGATAAGCCCAGGGAATCGCTTTAGGACTGGCTGAGGCTGAGCGCAGCCTGACTTAGCAGATCGTGAGGGAGGTGAGCGATGGCAGAGGTTGGGGCCAGACTTGTGGTGGAAAAACATAGCAACATCCTCTGTTTGTTTAAGTGGGAGGGAACTGGAATGAGCAGTTTGCCCAGAAGAGTTAGGCAGGCAGGAGTCATCCAGAGAACGAATCACTACTGAGTTTAACTAAGGTGAGACCTCACAGAGTCCCCGCTGTTCCTCACCAAGCAGCAGAAGGCATGGGGGACTGAGGTGTGCCTTGTCTTAAGACAATCTACTCTTCCAAACAGCGATGTGTTTCATTCTTTGCTTTACAAAATAATTCATCGGATGAGTTGTTGCCATAGTGACTCCTCTTTTGTACTATTTAAAACAGAACTGTATCCACCAAAAAATCTGTCCACTCCCAACGGCATATCTGTTGTGTAAAGTGAGCCATCTACACACACCCGTGCTCTTGAAAAACAGTTGACTGAGAAATTTTGAGAAGCATGGAGCCCAAACTTCAAAATGCTTTGCTCAAATCTCAAGGTGTTGGCCTCAACTCAAGAGGCCGGCCAAGGTGTGGGGGTAAAGCTGGGGAAAGGCTCGACCTCCCCAGTGGTGAGGCAGTGTAGCCAGAATAAAAGCAATAAAGCTGAGCAACATGTTTAAAGGAAGATGTGCTCCAGGAAGAAGACAGCTCAGCGGAGGATCCTCCCTGTCTCACACAGGAACAAATGTGGTCACACACAGTACCTATGCCGGCTTAGAGTGAATGCGCAGCCTTCTGTATCACGGCCCGGCACTGTTTCTTCACAGCTGGCTTCTCACCGGTATTCAGTATGCAGGCCAGCATTGTCTTCTATTTAGGGACACCAAGACGCATTGTATGGGAAAATAGTTTAGGTTTCCAGAGGCAGGCCTGGTAGAGTTGGGAACAGAAACTAGAATTCCTAAAGTGTTCTCTGATGTTGGTTTCTCTGGGCTGGGTGTTCACAGTATGGGGATGGTTGAAAACAGGCAGTTGTTTGGGGTATGGACACGGAAGGTGGTGGAGTGGGCAGTGGGCGGGGAGTGGCAGGGGAGAGGGAGAGGCTGGTATTTAGGAAACAGTGAGCTCAGATGCTTCTTATGGGGCAAGGAGCCATGCTACCCTGGGTCATGAGCATCACAGAAGATTCTCAAAGATGGGCTTCAATAAATAAAAATGATTAAGCCAAATGCTACCCTGTGGTCAGGGAATGCAGAGGAAAGGAAATGAAAGGACAGGGGGCTATGTAGCCAGGGAAGGGACTACTATCTTCATTGTAGATAGTTTTTGTAAGTGGGGCAATAAAGAGTCAAGTTCATTCATGGTAAAATTACTTAACTTGCCTAGCTATCAAGTGCTGCACAGGGCAGAAAGCGTAATTCCTAAAGTTCCTCAGTATAAGAAACGTTATACCGAGCCTAGAGCATTTTGTTGGGGAGCTCCATGCCCCACAGGTCTGCAATCAGATCCACTCCCACCCTCGCCCCCTCCTCCAAGCTGCTCTGAGGTCATCCCTCAGCCTCACTAGCTCATGCCTCTCTACCAGGAGGCTGTTCCCTATCAGAACACGGAGTGGCCTTGGAAGTTGGGTAGGTCACTTTAGGGAAAGATGGCAGTACAACTGTGTTATAGGTCCATTCAGATCAATGGTATCTAGTCCAGGGCAAAATGACAAATGGAAAGAATAAGAACACAGAGAAGGATGTGTGTGTGTGTGTGTGTGTGTGCGCACACGCATGTGTGTTTTCTAGGGACCCACAGAAATAAATGTGTGCTCTTTCCATTCTTTTTCACTCCGTATCAGTCCCAGTTTTCACAGGACGTTGTTTTCCCTCTGCTTCCATTTAGAACATAGATTGGAAAGGCTGCGTTTGCGACTCTAAGTTGGGTAACAGAACTATGTCTTGTCTGTGGATTCCACTTTTCCAACACACTCTTGGCCACTTTCTTCTCTGTCTCCCCATCACTACTGTCGGAACAAGACATCCAGCACTGTGCCATAGCCTTAGGAAGGTTCTACACATCTTGAGGTTGCTGGGTGTGGACTCAAGGTCAATGAGGTCACTGGGTTCCTATCTGAACCATAGCTTATTAGTCTGTGACTTTTGGGCTTCTTCTAGTGTATAGATTGTCCAAATAGTGTTCAAGAATCCTGGGTTCAGCCCTGGCTGGTGTAGCTCAGTGGATTGAGTGCTGACCTGCGAATCAAAGCGTTGCCAGCTCGATTCCCAGTCAGGACACATGCCTGGGTTGTGGGCCAGGACCCCAGTGGGGGTGCATGAGAGGCAACCGCAGATTGATGTCTCATTCCCCCTCTTTCTTTCTCCCTTCCCCTCTCTCTAAAAATAAATAAATAAAATCTTAAAAAAGAAAAGAATCCTGGGATCAAAGGAAGACACATTCACTTCCCAATAAAGCCATATTAGAAGGGACTTCATTGCAAAACTTGACCATTGTGGGGAAACAGGAAATACTCCTTACATTAGATCAGGAAAAGAAGAACTTGGCATCAAAAATTTAGGCTTGGGTGCACGAGCTCCTTCATCAGGCACGACATGGGCAGTGTTGGTCCCAGGCCATCTAGTATGAGCTTTGCAGTAGCTCAGTGAGAAGCTGAGTCCAGTCACACAAAAAAATGCCATTGACTTTATGTCTCCCTTTAAAACCTCTAGACAGGGTATTTTATTATGATTCCTAAATGTAGAAATCTAATTGTAATTCCTACCAGTAAAGGTCTCCGCACTAGTGTTTTGTATGATGTGATGAGTGGCACCGTTTATAGGATACAAGGCTATAATCTGAATTTATGAACTGTAAAGAAAGTACCAATACACTGACTAACTAATGAGCTTTTTAATGATGAGAAATAGATAAAGCTTAAAATGCAGAATGCTTATCAAGGACCTCAGACAATAGCAAAGTGGAGCAATTTAGAAGTACTTGGAAGTACTTACCAGTTCTACTGCTGTGACAGCAAGAAGTGAACTATTTTGTTTCATTTTAAAGCAGTGCTTTTCATATATGGGAGTAATTTCTATATTTTTAAACTAAAATTAAATGTCCTGGTATAATCCTCTTTTCAATGGAGTTCAAAATATAAATAACCTATTGACACCACTTGTGATAAAGCAAGAGAAAATACCTCTACAAAGGGGAGGGGCATCTGAACATCGACGGGAGATGATGGGATCCCGGGGTTGGAGGCGGTTGAGACTCGACTTGGGGAAGGTTTTTCTGGGAGCAGCCTTAAACACGGGTGCACTCTCCGGAGAGGATGGCAGAGCCCCATCGGGACTGATACAACCTCGCCATCTCCAGTGATTTATAGCAAGTCTGGACTTCCAAAGAGTGTCTGAAGCTCACTTGTGGTTGCCTTTTTTATGCTCTGGGGCATGAAGAGAATGAATGGAATAACATTTTTCCCTTGCTCTGAGGGCTCTTCATCTGGGATCCTGGTGAGCGTGGTACTGTAGACATTGCTGGCAGGGAGCACCAGCATGGGAGATGGGAGCCGCTTCAGAGTGCACAGGTCCACAGGGGCTGTTGGGGTCTGAACCCACCCTCCTCGACTTTAAAACTCCAAGTCTAAATTTCCATGACTCAGGAGTGAAGGGAAGGCCAGGATCTGCTGTCATGACGGGGCTTGGCTTTGCTGTTGTTGTTGTTGCCATTGCTGCTGCTGTTAGTAAAGAGTTAGATTGAGCTTGTCTTTTCCTTCCCAGGAAGTGAGTTTTCCAGCCGGTAAATTCGATTGCTCTCCCTTGGACAACAGGAAGGCCGCTGGAGGGTGAGGCCTTCGTAGTTTGCCATACAACACAAATTCATGGGCCCTATAATTTAACCCTCTCCAGTAAACAGGAGAGTTGGCAATGGAGAACAAAATCCCGGAGTGTGCCAGCCCTGGATGTGAATGCCAGCTCTGCAGCTTCCTGAAAGGTGCTCAGCCTCTCTGGGCCTTGGTTCTTTTATGTCTTGTGAGGTTTAAGTGGAAACTAAAGCAACATTGTCTTCATCCATTTCAAGAATCCGAGCAGAGCCACAGCTGGGTAGCTCAGTGGGTGAAAGCATTCTTTCCATACCCCAAGGTTGTGGGTTCGATATCCGATCAGGACATATACAAGAATCAACCAGTGAATGAATGCATAAATAAGTGTAACAACAAGTTGATGTTTCTCTCTCAATCTGTCTCTGTCTCTCTCTTCCTCTCTCTCTCTAAAATCAATTAAAAAAAAAGGAAGAATCCGAGCAGAATGCTGGTGGTAAGATGCCACCAAAAGCCAACTTGCCCTGGATTCTAGTACAGGGTAACGTTCTGTGCTTGTCTCCAGCTTCTCTGTCCTGCGTCTGGCTCTTCACATTTCTCCTCCTTGTCTTCTAATGCCTCATCTCTTTATTCTCCTTTCAGTCCCAAAAATCCTCTTTGATTCTCAGACACATCACCAAAACCTCGTTTAGTTCAAATTGTTTGGTACAACAAAAGTTCTCTCACATCACTTATTGATGATCTACATTGGATTTACTTGCTGTCCTTATGCGATACATTAATGCAGGATTTCCAGATAAAATTCAGAACCACCAGTTAAACCTGAACTTCAGAAAAACAAGAAATATATTTTTCGCATAAGTATGTTCAAACAATATTTGTATTTTTGTCTACTAAGTCTGGCGACCTTAGTTAACTAAACGTGAGCAAAATTTTCCTCGATAATATCTTTACTTTTCTACTTTTATGACTTACCAACTCCCGGAAAGATTTTATTTATTGAATGGTATGTCTTGTAATCGGACTCATATAAGGCACAATTTATGGTCTTGTTCTAGTTTGCTTTTTCCAGGTCTCCTCCCTCCATGTGTCTGTAGTGTATGGCCTTGACCTATATGGACATGAGTTTTATAGATTGGGGGGCGCTGGGAGGAGCAAAAAATTTCTGGAGGCATGGAGGGCATCTATGCTCCACGAAATCTAGTAGACTCATACATGAGCTGGGTTCAGACGTAGGGCACCACCAGCCGGACATCTCCACATGCTCGCTTCTCCTCTGTTTTTAGAACTACAAGGACAGGCTGCCGGGCACCGGCCTGACGGAGCACTGGAAGAGGCTGTGACCTCAGCAGGCAGGGGGTCTGTGGGCTCACTGATAGAATGTGGGGGTCCATGAATTTGGATGGAGCGAATACATCTTTATTTTTATAACCCCTTGCAGTGGTGGACGCAGACAACAAAAGCAGTCATTATCAGTGCCTGTGATTGGTCACCAAGGAAATCTCAGATGTTTTCATAGCACGTTAAAATTATTACAGCTGCTGGAATTTCGATTACTCAGTATTACTTCAAAATGAAAGGAATTGCTAGATGCATCCATAGATCTTATTGTGTAAAGCAATACATGTATTAATCATAGGTAATAAAGAAGTTGTTATACAGAAATTTGTTTTTTAAAATATTTTGGTAACTTTAATGTCATTGGTTCGCTTTGCAATCCTGGGTCTTTATTTTGAGCATTAACAACATTCCGAGGAGAGACTTACAAGGCCTCCTCGGGTTGCCAAGGCCTCCGTGATGCACAGAGCAGTGGAAGGGCAGGGCCAAAGGGAGACCCAGCTAGTTTACGGGTAATCCACTTTCCCACGTCAGCCATCTCCATGGCAAACGGGCAGAGCTGGCCTCATTGTCCCATCTAAATGCTTCTTCCAGCTGCAGACTGCCCTGCCATGACTCCCACGCTGCCTTTAATATTCCACTCAACCTGAATTTTACCTGCTGAGACCTCTGTGCGGGGCAGTGGGATTTCTGGGGAAGAAGTACAGAGGTTTTAGGAAGACCCGTGGCGGGTAAAAGTGGTAAAAGAAAAAGAATTAAGACCAGAGCCCAAGTTTACATTCTCTGCTTGGGTCTATTTTCAAGCTCTCCTCAATCAGGATGACTATAAACCCAATAGGTACAAAAACTATATTCAATAAACTAATATTAAATATATAAATATGTTGGGTAGCATAGCAAAATTGTGTTTGATTGTTAAGTTTAGATGTAACCCTTGGGCATTTGCTACTTCGAATGCCACTCCTCTCCACAGCCTTGTTGGTGGGGTCCGGAACTCAGGAGAAGATGGGCTCCGGTTTGGGAAGGCAGTGACTGATACAGAGAAAAAGGGACCTTTCACTGCCCACACCCCTTTGTTGTTTGTGAGCCTTCAAGAGCTCTGGGAAGGTCGTGGGGAGGCAAGGGGCCTAGAGGTGGGGGACTCTGTGCTGGAAAATGGGTTGCTTGCTGGGTGGGAAGTGGGGGTGCCTGTTCCTGGCTTGGAGCGGGAAAGGGGGGTGGGAGGGGCACTTGAATGAATGCCTGGGGGTTGGACTGGGAGAATAAAGCCAAGAAGGGACAGGTCTCATTAAAGAATCCATTTCCCATTTTCATCAGTTTGCTACATTAACAAGCTGAGCTGTGAAAGGATTAGATCCGCTAAGTGAGTGCCTGTTCTGTGCACCATTGCAAAACACATTTCAGAAAGCAGTGGATTCGCCTTAAATGAGTATCTGCCGAGGGAGCAAAGCCCTAGGAAAACAAAGGGGCGCGCCAGGGTAAGCTAATAATTCCTGCTGTGCTTTGAGGGCAATGAAATGACTGCGACCCTGAGAACTTTTTCTCCCTCCCCTGCAGTTGGTATAAACATAAGAGCCATTTTGACGATCATATCGGCACCTCAGCAACAAGTGCTTCCCAGGTGCCAGCAAAACGTCACTTTCCAAAGGGTTAAATGAACCAAAAGGCCTCAACCTCAAATATTCTTTTTCTGCTCCCATTTAGTATGCACACCTATTAAAGAAAACAATGGGCATAGATTCATATCCTGTCTACAAATAATCGAATGATACAAGAACAAATCTACCACCAGCTGCTTCGTCCCATGCTACGCTTTGACTGGGAGGGGAAAGCCAAGTTTCGAGCGGGTCTAGCCTGACTCAGGCCATAACTTGTGAGTCTTGCTATTCTAACCCTTTCTCTTGATCTGCTTTTCAGCCTGTCTCGGAGCGCACAGCTCAGAGCAGCAGGGAAGTTGCTTAGCAAAGGGCCACCCACTTGCCTATTATTCCTTCCTCGCCTGGGACATGACACAAGAACAAAGTAGACATTAACCGCTGCATTAAACCCAGAAAGAAAGTAATCAGTAACCTGCTATTCCCTCACTAAAGGGAAACACATGCAGTGTGAAATCCAGAAGACTAATCAATAGCCGCAGACAATGCAACGTGCCAAACAAATTGCAAATCAATTAGAATCCTTGTTTTCTTTGAAATGGTTCACTATATCTAAAGCAATTACTCCTTCATTAGACCTAATTTAACAGCATGACTGCCCTGGCTACAGCTGGCAGCGTCTGGCTATCAAACAGAAGAATGGAGGTTTATTTCTGTCTGTCTGTGAGTCTAGCACCAATCAAAAAAAATTGAATTCCTTTATATGAGAGAAACTTTTAATGAATGGATGGATATTTGTCTTAATCCAAATATCCATACCAGGATGAAGACAACCCCCAAAGGGAAATTAAAAGAGAAAAGAACTCCGAGAATTATTAAATAAAAATCTGTAATTTAAAATGTCTACTTCTTTTGTTCTTTTATTTATGCTAGTATCAAATAGATAAAAATGACATTTAAGTATAGAAGATCCATTTAGCTTTTCCATCTAAAACATCTCTTGGGGCTAGTTTTAGGACATTTGAAAAGTCATCCTGATCCTTAAAGAAATTTGGAATATTCTTGTAAATGGTCACCCAGAAAAGCACTGGTTTATTTTAAAATCTACTTAAAAAAGGCTTTATTGAGGTATGAATTTTGACAAACGTGTACAGTCATGTAAGCAGCACCCAATGCAGAACATCACCCCAACTGTTCCCACGCACCCCTCTGCAGTTGGTCCCTTCCCCCTTTCATGACCCCAGGCAACACGGTCCTCTTTCTGTGGGCCCATTCCCCTTTTAAGAATAGTTTCCCATCATGTGGAAGTATGGGGCTGGAAAAATAATTTAAATAAGGTTTTTCTACCAGTTCAGGAAACAGATGTTTTTGTCCGTGTTTGAGGAGACAAGCAACGATCTCTTAGAACTGGAGAAGATTGCAAACTTCTTTGAAAGTAGATATGCTTAAAGAGACCAAAACCTTCCTGAGTACTGAAGTAAATATTCCTAAATGAACTGAAAAACATGTAAGTCACAGGTTGTTATTATATTGCTACACCTGGTAGACTGATATTCCTATTTTTTTCTCTTTGAGCATAATCACAGCTCCGAGAGTGTTTTTTTTTAATTTAATGTTTCTGAATTAATATTTTTTCTGTCTATAAAGTCAATCCATTTTGATTACATGAAATTCCAACATTGCAGAATGACAAAGAGTAGGTAGGAAGATCATTATAGTTCCATTCCTCCCCATACTTTTCAAAGCTGCACAAAGCTGTATGTCTAAGGATGTTCTTTACAGAGCTACGGTAATAGCAAATTGCTGGAAGCTCTGGGAGTTGGAGACTTAAATTAAGTCACACGTGTTCCTACTTCCTTCTTCCTCCCTTTTCTTCCCGTTTAGCAGCTTTTACTCCCCCACCCCTCCCCCAACCCTCCCTCTTCATCTTACATCAAATGCCTTTTCATTCTCTGCATCCTTTGCCTTTCTTCTTTTTTTCTTTTGAGTTCAGAGAACGAAAACTCTTGCATTGAAGGTACCCATATATTTTGCAAGCCAATCAACCCATTTTCCATCTCGTACTCCACAAAAGAAAATGCTTTGCCCAAACTTCTACATTGTTAACATAAATTTGTACAGTGCACCCCATCTTGCTCCCTTTAACCTTTTATTATTAACAGTCACTAAGTCAAATTTTTGTTTTTATTGGTTAGACTGACAATCATAATTCACTCTAGTCAATCAATCAATTAAAGAGCATTCATTGAAGGCCTGCTTCCCCGTAAAAACTGATTGGCTGATTCTGAGAGTTGATTTGTAACTCTAATATAAAAAGCATTTATGATGGCAGGAGATGGGATGAGGGCGTTTTGAGGCTTGGTCACCTCCTAAAGGTGACTTGTTTGGCATTTAGGCTAAGCAGAAGCCGAGGCGAAAGTAAGCAAGAGAGAGTACATCCCTCCTTTTCCATTCCACGCTAACCTTAGAGTGGAAAAGGCTTTATCACAGACATTGCAGCTGCTCCAACCCAGGGCTCGGTTAAAAATGAAGTGGCCTTGGGGATGGAAGATGCTGTAACTATCTGAAGAGTTGTTTTTCAGGTTTTTTTTTTTTAGTATTTAGATGAAATCTTCCTTAAACCCTGGCTATTTTGTGTGTGCAGAGAATGTTTGTGTAAAGACACTGTTGTCTCAACTATGCACACACACCTCTTCCCAGTGCTCTGCCATCGTTTCAACCAGATCGTCAGCTGACAGGTGGGTGAACACAGGCTGGGTGCCTGCACAAGGTGGTGGTTGGAGAAGAGGTAAGTGTTGGTCTCTGACCAACAACGTGATGACCACACATAAACGAACACTGGATAAATCAATGTGAGCACTTCCAAGGAGAGGAATGGCAAATCTTATCCTTTGTGAGGCAAACAGATAGGATCTTCGGGGTTTTCAAGTAGTTTCCTAAGAAAAATAAATTGGATTTTAAAACTTCCCAGAAAAACCTTCACTCATAATTTTATATCCTGCCATATTCACTGGTTACGTCTCTGCTGGTAATTTTTTAATTGTTAATAGTCATTTAAATGTGTTTTGTTTTTGTTTTTGTTTTTGTTTTTTTTTGCAAAGCAATGTCCGACCGAAATGAACTACCTGACGGCTCCAGTTCATGTGCTTTGCGTCACTGCTGCACGTGGCCTGGAGACCCAGTCCTTGCTAACACACAGAGAAAAGCCATCCGGAGTGGTGACAGAACAAATGAAGCCTGTCATTCAAAGTAAGCATGGCCCTTTTGTTTGTTCTGCTATAGAAAAAATGAATAGACGGGTCTTTTGCAAAATTTCAGGGCCCCAACTTTTTATCTACTATCCCCACTCCTGGGAATAACCATTTTGGTTATTGAACTTTTTCTTTGAATCTCTTATTGACTATTAATACCAGAATTTTACCCACCATGGGTGAATGTTAACTAATACAGTTCTTCATACAAATGCAAACTTCCTCTTCACCCGCCTCCGGTGACTCGCGTCTTGCACCAGTGTGGTATCATTCAGCTTCAGTTGCTAGAGCACTTTCAAGAACCTCTCTGTTCTCGTCATAAATTATCTTTAAGTGAAAAAAGCTCAAAGGAGGTCTGCAGCAAACTGTATCAAATAATGAATCTGTAAGCTGTGGAAGAAAACACTTATCTTACTTATGCTCTCCTCCCATCAATTGTTCAGTGACCCTTCTTTGGGATACAGATGAGCATAACCCTGAAAAATGTCTGTGTTGTCTTTCTTTCACTGGCAGCCTGCGGGCTGCATGATCTAATAAATATTGGCAGGGCCAAATGAAATAATATAGAAGAGCTTCTCTTCTTTAAAGTCCACAGACCAAGAGACTCTTGTCACTTGTTAATATCTCCATCAAACACTGAAGTGTTAACATATGTGATACGACCACGCAATCAAGTAAGGACCGATTTGTTGACTAATTAAACCAACACAACAAGCTCTTTAGCACCTACAAGTGACAAGTTTAGAGCAGGCAAGTGGAAACTCTCAATTGAGCCCCCTTTTATGAGACTATCATGCCAAATTCAATTCTGACTGAGTAGTATTTGAATGTACTTGACTTCCACCATGTGCTGACATGCTTACAATAATTCATCATGGGTGACAATAGCCCAATATTAGAGATTTATGATATATACAAAACAGTTACAAATGAAATGTAGCCCTAACATGGGTCTGCTTTTCTTACCCACTGCCTATTGATATTATAATTAATGGTCAATTACTTACGGAAAAGAAAGTAGAAAATAGTCATTACTGGTTACAGTCATCATTATTATTATTTTTTTTTTTTGGCAAATTCTTGAGGTAAATGAAACCATTTCCACGGTGTTTGAGGCTTGCTTCAAAATACTAAACAAACACAGAAGTCTGATGTTCATGACTCATTTCAGCAATGAGAATGAACTAATAATAATATTTTAGAGGAAAGCAAATGTCAATTAAGTGGCCTGGAAGGTGGAAACGCATTCCGTGATGTATCTCTGTATGAGCAGACAAC
Source organism: Macrotus californicus (assembly GCA_007922815.1). Classification (NCBI taxonomy): domain Eukaryota; kingdom Metazoa; phylum Chordata; class Mammalia; order Chiroptera; family Phyllostomidae; genus Macrotus; species Macrotus californicus. The sequence goes on along the minus strand of VMDR010006405.1, from coordinate 2,669 downwards.
ACATATATGTCATGTCTGTGTGCATAAATGTGCCTCCCTCCACCTACCACGCACATGTTTTATATTCAGTTCCCATGTTGGTAAATTGAAGCTGTTCCACTAATTTATTTCTAGTGTCCTTCCAATCCCTAAAATTTCATGGCCTCTGATCTGACTTCTCCATATCCAGGTTAGTGAAAGGAGAGGCAGAACCTTTCTATAGTTTTTGGCATGTAGGCAGTCTCCCTCCGCTCTATCTTCTTCCTCCCCACACTCATTTTTTTATCCTTTATATGCATATGTCCAAATGTTCTGTATCCAGCTCCAAGGATGGAAGGCTGACCCCGTCCTTGCCTGGTGGATAATTTCACTTGTGGAAAACCAAGAATTGAGTGTTTTCCTATAAACATAACACACATAATATATGAGTCATGTTTTCCAATCCCTTCATGCTTTTAAATACATCAGCACATAAGACACATTAGCAGCAGTAGGTCCCCCAAGGACTGTTGAATTACCAGGGGAGGCTACGGGTCATGGCCACCGAACTAGAACTGGCCCAGCTATAGGTGTGTTCTGCCTTAGGCCCCAGGTTCTATGCACCCCAGAACTGCAGGTCAACATCCTATGTCCCAGGTTCCAAAAGCCTTCTGTATCCCACTAGTGAAGGAGTGGCTCTGGGCCCCAATACCTGACTGGGAACAAGGGTCAGAACCTGGTAAGATACCAAATAAGTTCTCATCAAACTTTGAGGTTGATCTCCAGACCCTAAGTGGCCACAGCCTGTCCATTGAAGAGCTGTCTGGCAATCCCCCACCCGGTGTTGATAGTGGCTGGCCCTGTGCTGCCTGCCAGACTTCCTGCCTCCTACCCTCTACTCCCTCAAAGAAACAAACTTCCTATTTTCCTTCCATTTCTAGTTGCATTTTACTTATTTTCTGTAGACAATATAGGCATAGTTTAAAAATCGAAATGATATAAAATATATTTATTAAGAATTGCTCATAGGTCCAGCCCAGTCCACCCTACTTCCCATCTCTCTTTCAGAAAATTCTTTCATTAGGTTATTCTATACCCTTCCAGTCTTTCTTTGCAGAAATGCAAACAAATGCATATGTATTTACAGTTTTTCTCTTTCTTAACCAAAGGTGGCATGCTGTGCGCTGTTATGACCCTTGCTTTTCTGCCCTAACAACATACACCAGAGATATTTCAAACCAGTACAGACACTTCAACATCAGAGGCAAAGCTCTATTCTTGAGCAGCACTTCTTCCAGGAATCCTGGCTTCTTCCCTTCTCAGGGGAGCTGGTTGGAGCAGAGCAGAGGGAAACCGCAGTCTCTCCCTGAACCCCAGAACAAGCCTGTAACAAGCCCTCTCCTGTTTGTGGGCTCCAAGCCCTGTGTCTGCCTTTGCTGCCCAGACAACCTCTTTGAAGAGACCGTGGGATGTTCTCAAAGGTCACTGCAGAGGAGGAGAGTGGGGGTCAGGGTGTTGCAGCAGGCATGAGGTCAGCTGAAATGGAATCCAGGTCTTTAAAGTGGTCTGGCATCCTAAGAAATTCCTCTAGGAACAGTAACCTGTTCTTTCAAAGATCTTTTTGGTCCTAAAGAAATTTCACTACGTTCAGGGACAGGATTCACAGAGTCCTAAGTTTTCTTTATCTGATTCCTGTAGCCTGGACTAGGTCTCAACTACTCAGAACTTGGATTTTTCAAACCTACCACATTTTAACTACTTTTTATTTATTTATTCATTCATTTATTTATTTATTTATTTATTTAGATTTTATTTATTTATCTTTAGAGAGAAGGGAAAGGAGGGAGAAAAAGAGGGAGAAAAACATGAATGTGTGGTTGCCTCTCATGTGCCCCCTGCTGGGGACCTGGCCCACAACCCAGGCATGTGCCCTGACTGGGAAATGAACCAGCGACCCTTTGGTTTGCAGGTCCGCTCTCAATCCACTGAGCCACACCAGCCAGGGCTAATTACTTTTTAAAACAATACATACTGCTTGTTTCATTTTCTTCTTTTCTTTTAAAATTATTTATATGTTTATCATTTGGAAATTTGGAGAACAGAAGCAAATTAGCACTACTCAATGCTGGAAGAAAAAACACTATTATTTTAGTATGTAGTTTTTCTGTTTTATAGATAGAGATCATATAAAACATATTATTTTGTAACTCTTATTTGTTTATTTATTTTAGTTAAAATTAATATATTCTATTTTTACTTTTTATTATTTTTAAAATTTTTTATTTATTTTTAGGCAGAGGGAAAGAGAGAGAAAAAGAGAGGGAGAGAAATATCAGTGTGTGGTTGCCTCTCACATGCCCCTCACTGGGGAACCTGGCCCGCAACCCAAGCATATGCCCTGACTGGGAATCGAACCAGCAGACCCTTTGGTTCACAGGCTGGTGCTCAATCTACTGAGCCACATCAGCCAGAGCTAATGTATTTTATTTTTAGAGTAGCTTTAGATTTATAGCAAAATAAGTGAAAAAATACAGTGTGCTCATATATCCCCATACCTTTATTTTTTTACTTAACTATGTCATGAACATTTTTATGTCTTGTAACTTGATTTCTTGAACATTTCATAATATTCCATCACATATATGTGTAACAATCAATTATTAACAATCTTTTATGTAAACTATAAAAGATTAATCAATCTTTTATAGTTC